>JZKD02S1648234.1:19642-53073 GCA_000966675.3 Picea glauca | reverse complement strand
GGACATGAAGAGGCATCTTCTACAAAAGTAATGATGAGACCTTATAACCTCACTTGATGATAACATGTCCTTTTACAAAACCAATATGGGAGGAAGCTCTTAAATTAGCAGGCGGTCTGTCGGGGGATATTTCAATCCCCTCCAATTATTTTTGCACTGTCCTCAGTGCAATTTGTTTATACATATATAATTCAAAAATTCTTCAAAAATCTCCAAGCTTTAGCTATTGGAAGCCTATTATCCACCTGTTTCTCTACTTTAAAGAACCAATTCTTATGTTCATACTGCAACTGAAACTCAATTGCTCTATTCCATAGAGCTACTTCAGGAAAGCATTCAACTCATTGTTCCTTGTTACATGCTTCAATTAAACCTAATTGAAAGCACCAATTGGTTGTAGATCCACGACATTCCACCCAGCCTTAGATCTCACTGTTGATAAACTCTTATCAGGTCTATAGACCCACAAACATAAACACTCTTCTCCTACACCTATTCATTTGGAAGAAACATTAGAACATATATGCAATATATGTGTGTGTGTACAGATAATTCTAATAACATTATAACATGTATACAAGATACACAACATACAATGAATAGAGAATTGATACTTATCTTTTGATTGAGAATACCTTCCACCCCTGAGAAAGGCTGTGACTCCATCAGAGCAATGGTTTCTCAAGATAGCCACGGTCCATAATCCATATCAACATGGTTTAGGCCAAGGTACCAAACCTCAACAACACTCCAACCAACAGTCTCTCATTCCCCACATGTATGTCCCACCCCAGGAGTGTACACCTTCTCTATCACACATTCCATCGATTGCTACACCTCCCTTTCCTTGGGCTTCAGCAACATGCCAGCTCAGGAAGTCTCAAAGCATTGTGGCTCCTGGAGTTCCAACTGCCCTCAGAGATTTCCAATCAGCATCTTCCTCGAGCTACTCTTTGTATTCAACATTCTAACTTTAATCAACATCATCTCATCTGCATCACCCACATGTAGTTATCATGAGAAAACATAAAATAATTCATTTAGGAACTCCAACGTAGTTCAAAAGGGAATTAAACGTTTCCCCAAAACATGAAATTCTATTTCATAATTATTCTTGGTTGTTTCCATATTATGAATGCAACCGTTCTTGTGGTTTTCCACAGGCGCCAAACTGCATACCATTTTTCTTGCAATGCTTCATCTTGCATACAGCCAAGAAATTGTCAGTATTACATGTACATCATAATTCAATTGCAATATGTACAAAACCTTATGCAGTGATCTTAGAATTGCTTGCACCTAGAAATTCAATCACAATTACCCATCGATTTAATAAAATAGAATGAATCATTAGTCTATGCATATGCATGTTCACAGTAATATATGTAAGTTCATTACTTCTTTTTCTAAACAAGAAATTTTTTGTAGTCAATATTCATGTGACAACTTGACTTGCAACTTTCCTATTGCAATATATAGCAACTCTTGAGATGTCCTCAGCTTCATGAGTTAACAACATTTCAGTTGTTAGTAACAATTATTTCCATGCAATAATATATATGCATGTACTTACAAAACACATTCAACAATTGCATTTAGTACACAATTCTATCACTTACTATGCATGAGTGCAATCCTCAATGCATACTTATTCAGTGCACCTTGCATTGAATTATGTAATGCTCTTTATCCCAGTCATGTATCTCACCATCCATAAGTTGTAATTCTAGCCAATGTGTTGACACATTCTCCACACACCTCCTATTGTCTTCCCAATTAATTGGATGCCTTCCTTTTCAACCTGAACACTACACCAAGAATATAATTATGTGGTGTTCATTAGTGTTAGTAAAAAGGTTCCAGTCCAAGTTTTATTTAAAGGTAGGAAGCTTTTAGTACCTATGTGTCTCATAACCTTTCCATATCCATACCTTGACATATCCAACCATGTCCTGGTCTCATACATGACTAGCTTACTGGCATTCATTCCTATAACAAGTTCTTATCTTTAATTCTTTGGTTATTACCCCATAAAAAAATTAACATGACATTCTCCTATGTCGGTGTGTGCACTCAAAAGCTAAAAGGATTTGAATTAATACAGACCTCCAACCTTTACCACATCCAATGGTATGCATTCAAATAATATATTCATGTGATTTTATAAAAAAACTCTGGTTGAGGAAATTCTTACCTAAATTCCCTTAAGCCATTATGCAAAAAGAGTAATAAAGATTCATACCTGCATGATTGACATTAATAAATTTTATACTACCTAAATTTATGATGGCAGTAGAATCTTTCATGCTTCTTTTATCAAACTTATAACCAACACTTCATCTTTTTTTTCTTCCCACCTTATGTAGCAACATCATCAACAACACTTGCAACATGAAAGAATTTATTTTTCTGCTTATTGTTGTTCAACCAACCCCAATTCAACTGCTGCTACCACAATTCCAGAAACTTCTTTCCCGTGTGCAACTTTTCCTTGCTTATCCTAGAAGTCTTCAATTCTTCTCAAATTCTTGAATCTTCTTGTGCTCTCACTATGATAATTGTGCATGATTATTCCTGCCCTGAGCACTTTCTAGCCAAATCACTCTTGGAGACCTTTGCATTTATAGTCCCAAACTAAGCTAATATTAACCTTCATCTTTCATTAATTTCTTGGATCCAACTATCCAAATACTTGGATGAATCAAATTCCAAACCAAGTTGTTTTATAGACTCCCGATTCTTCAACATCCAGTTTCTCTTCAGGAATGAACTTCTTCAGCCCTTTCCTGATGGAATACTTTAGTACTTGAGGTTTTCTTGTACTCTCCTCTTCTCTTTTGCTAGCTGCACAGAATTAGCTGAAAGTCCTTCTTTTACCTTACCATCATATATTCAAGTGATACCTCCAACCTCTTGGGTTGTCACTCATGGATCTATGTAACTTAATATGGATTCTTATCAGGCACCATCTCCTCTACATTCAAAACCATGCATAAAACCATTTTCTTCTTCTTGGTTCCCTATTGATTTATCTTTAGAAGTCATTTCACTTCTAAATTATTCTCGACTTGATATCTCCATGCTCTTGTGGAAATACCTTCACACCTTTGGAGTGCATCAACAATCCTCTACTATTATATCTTTCCTCCTTGGAATGTTGACACACATTCCTATTAGCTGGATATCTATCTCATGATTTCTTCTTCCATTATCTTAGGATGTTCATGGACTTGACTCCATCGAGGAGTTTTTCCTTGTCTACTTTGCATACTTTCCATGACATATTATGCTGATATTAATTTTCATCATTCCATTATTATTTGGATTCCTCTGATTCAACTCTTGCATGAATGAATTATAATTACAGGCATGTTCTCTGAGTAACCTTGGTTAGTTATGACCAACTTCTTTCTTGAATCAATTTGATTTAGCCTTCTGACATGAATATTCAACTTTTGTCATGCCATATTTGATGACCTTCATACCATTCTTCCACTTCACATTCTGATAGTAATAATAGAGGTGTTATCTCCAATCTATAGGGATGATACTTGGAGATTTCACATATTATATCCAAACTCTTTCATATTCCATAAAACCTTCCTTCCTTATTCCCATTCTTCACCTCTCCATATGAACTTATGGTTCATGCATTATCATGTATTGCATATGGATTTCTTCACCTAACATTCACATTTGATGTAAAAATATTGTCACATGGATTGTCTTCCCCAAACAAGAATTCTATTTGGGGTTTCCATGCTGCTTATCAAACCCAACATCTGATCTAATGACTTTTGAAAAATCTTATATGTAGAATAAAGAATTTTCCATGTCCTTCTTCCTTCTTTCTTCTATCTGAAGACATCTCTAACACTTTTTATGTTTTAATGTAACCATTACCTCTAGAATCCTCTTTCTGATACCTTCCCAATCATGGCCTCCTTGCTCAATTCTGAGCCTTGATCTAAAAGCTATGATCCTTTAAAACTTGTGCTTCTTCTCTAATGCGCTTCTTGTGCAACAATCTCTTTTCTCTAAGTTAATGGATCTTAGATATTTGTTGGACCCTATCATAAAGTTCCCAGGTCTTCAATATTATTTTGATGCGGTTTTGAACCAGAAAAAACCCACCTTCTTCCTTCCTAATCCCTTTTCCCTTCTTTAACACAGTTTTCGGGCACTAGCCCTCATTTTCCTTGAGCCCTTAATTCACATGGGAACACGACTGTGACCAAGTGATAATAATTGGGTGCTTATATGGAGCCTTGAAACTTCGGGGCTCCGGAGCCTTGAAGGTTTCTTTTTCTGCACATCACAAACATCACATAACCTTGAACTGGCGAATTTACGGAGGATGGTGGATCTATGGTCCACATTATTTGTTAATATCTATGGTGGATAGGAGCTTCAATACTTCGAGCTTTGGTAGATTTCAAAGCACATCACAATAATCTCCCGGAGTGCCAAATTTGAGAACTCGCTAAGAGGGGTGGATCAACGGTCCATGGCTTCTCAACAACCGATGGCTAGGATCTATTGCGTAACTCTGAGATTCAGGGTTCCGGGACATATGAGCTTCGAGGCTTCAGGACTTCGGACGATTCCACCTTTTCACAGCCCATAACTCCTGAACTAGGAGTTTTCACATACTTCCACCTCCCCTCGGTGACATCATCGCATCACTTTACTTTGGCGTAATGAAACTTCAGGGTTTCTTCCTCCCATTCCATCACAAGCCATTTATTCCAGAGTGCCAAGTCTCTAGCCTTCACGATCTGGCGCCACATGTCCACTGGGGCCCATGGTTTTCGTGCTTGGACTAAAAGATACCAAAGAGTCACATCAAAATTTATACTTTTCCAATTGCAGGGACATGGGTCGGTGGTTTTGGAGTAACCCGTTGATCGTTCCACAATTGTGCCCACGCTGACATGTACCCCTCCTGGGAAACCGTGGTTTGGATTGTGGGACTGCCTTGTATAATTATCTATCATGCAACTTGGATCTTCGCAATGCCTTCTGACCCTCAATCTTGATAGATCGTGACAAAGTTAATGCGGGCCCCATCCAGCTAACTTCTTCGCCAAGTTTAACTACCTTGTGCTACTTCTAGGAGCGCTACATGGTAGGATACACAAAGAGGAAACATGGTCCAATAAAGAAGGTGATAAATGTCACATTATGACTGCATTTCAATCTTACAATGGTTCTTAAATCACTGACATGTGGCACACATCCCATGTGTCCATGTCATCCCTAGTGACGTCAGCATGCCATGTCACTTCGGGACTTCGAGCTTCGGGATATTTAACCTTAGCATACTCCATTTCTCCCGAATGTCGAATTCCTAAGAAATTTGATCTTCTAACACACGTCTCCTTTGATGAATAGTTTGGATTGTCTTTGGACTTTAGGACTTTGGAGATTTGGCTTCATAACTTTGGGAGTTTCCACTCTATTCACACCTTGTTTCTCCCGAATGTCATATTCCCGAACAAGCTAACTTGTCGACACGTGTTCCTTGTTTGGATCAATGGACAGGAAATACACGAAGTTCGCTCTTTCTTCTCAACACTTGACCTCGGCTTAACATTTTGGCACTTATCTCACTTTGCAGAATCACTAGTCTTTCCTTAAGGAACCGTGAAGATCAAAGGTATGAGTGATTGTGAAAAATAAACTTGATCACGCTTTAATTTCCTTCTCGATCTCTGCAATGCAAATATGCTCACCCGTAGTGGGATCAATATCCATCATTGATCTAGCAAGATCAACGATCCTAAGGGATTCAGAGTCTCAACTTACTCTCTCTTTAATTTCCTTCTTGATCTTCGTAATGCTCCCCACCGTTGATCTCCCTTCAATGAGATTTGATGGTCCTAATTTAATCTTTGATTGATCTGATGGCTCAACTTCAAACCTTGCGGTTCCAAACCCCTCAGTTACTGCAGTTTCTTTTCTCTGCTATCTTTCTTGAATCGTTATACCTTTGGAGAGTCCAACATGACTGTTGGCATAGGGGTAGACCTAGGGTTCAATGCTTCAACAACGCACCAACAAAAACCTGACTACCAACCCTTTAGGCAACACCTACAAAGTAGATGAAGTCTCACTTGAGGTAGAGGATGTATGTCTCAGGTGTCTACAACCAAGATGGGACACAGATTTGTGATTATAATACTTAACAGAGCAATTAGCCAATAATATGCATTAGCTTATGAGTCTTATTTACATCGCATGTTAACCCTTATTACAGATCAACGCAGTAACAATCAATATCAATCCCTTAAAACATCTTAGCACATAGAATTAGTTCAGATCTATCATTCATTTACACCATCAAGAACTAATTTATAACATCAGATGCATTCATTATACATAACAATAATAATGCTAAGAAAATAACCACTTAAACAACATCGCACAAAGAACATCAAGACACATGATATATCTGGTTCACCCCAATGTGGGGTTACATCCACCAACTTCTTCTTCTTATTTATTAGTCTTCAATCTCGTTACACTCATATGATCATGTATACAAAGCCACATAGCCAACTCTGCAGTGGACAGGTGATCTTTGCACAATGCACTAGATCCACCTTCCCCAAAATCAGGTCAAGGCATAGAGCCAACTCCTTAATAACACAAATCCTTACTTTACACAACCATATTGCAAAAAGAAACTTCCAATCTCTTGCACTAAGCCAAACATATAGTGCACATAGCTAACACTACTTCTTACATTGCTTAGCTACTTCTTATTTATACATTTACAAAAAGGACTAAACATGGGTAAACCCATGGGCCAACATCCCATAACCCATTACATAAACCCTATAACCCTTTGCTCAGTCCACAATCCCACAAAACAAGAGAGATCCCACAGTCTCCACTCCACTTGGGTGCTCCATCTTCGACCAACCTGTCGAAGTCCCAAAAGTGGTCCAACACAACCAATGTTTCCTCAAAACTTCGTCAAGGTAAAATAGGTCCCCAACACTCACCTGTGACTCATCCCAAGTCACTCAGATTTGGGTAACCCTGCTTCAAATTCCTCGAGCTTAGCTCAAGGTGCCAAGACTTATTGATTCCCTGGAGATTCCTACTCGGAGAAATCTGGAATCAGTTTCTCTGTAACGACCCCTTCCATGCGTTGTTCCACTGTCGTAATGACTTGTTCCAGTTGCGAGATTTGTCCTTCAATATCTTCAAAAAGTGTTCAGTCTTTGTCGTGCATCGACTGGAGTCTTTGTGTAACCTCCATGACTTTTCTCTAGATGGAAGTAACTTGATATTGGACTATGTGTTGTTCCTGTGATATTTTCCTCCTCTCAACTACAGTGAGTAGCTTCATTTGTGCCTGGATGGTGGATGCCTTCTGTTGTTTCTCCTAGAGATGTGCTTCCAGTTTCCTCAACTCTGGGTCTTTTGCGAGGTGTTCATAGGTTTGTGCACTACGATAACTCAATTGCTTACATTCTGAGGTGAGTTCCATGATCCTTCCAACTGCACTCTTGGCGATTTATTCCCTCTGATCATGCACTTCTTGTGGATTGATCAACACTGCTTGATGTTATAACTCCATTACTCTTGCTTGAAGCTGTTGAATGGCCCCAACAAGCTTCCCTACTTGTATCTCGGTTGAATATTCTTCCTCCTGTGCCAAGCGTGGCACAAAGAGAAGTTATTTAGTCACTAATTCTTTAACCATAGTCTTCTCTACGAGCAACTTGTCTTTTTCTTCTTGGATATTCTCTTTGTCCTCCTTGAACATCGCCTTAATTTCATATTTCTCCTTTTGCGAAACTCAAAGTTGCTCTAAGACCTCCTCATTCTCTTGCTTCAAGGATTTTGTAGCCTTGTCCTTTTCTTTTTGGACTTGACAAGACAAGCCTTTGTTGCATATGCTAACCTTCATAATTGGGTGGTCTCATCCCCCAATTCTACAATCTTCGATGAAGAAGGTACAGTAGGTACTGCATGGCTCGAATGGATGGATTGTTGTATGTCCTTGAGCTCTTTCTCTATTATTTCATATAATGTTTCTTTCTTCACTTCGTGTCTCTGCAAAATATCATCTAAAGCATCCTCCATGGCTATGATGATGAGATCGACATCGTCCACTATGAGCACATTCTTCGACTAAGGATTTTTGGCTCGGGTCATCTTTCTTGCTGAGGGTTTCTATGAGGAAACCTTCCTTTTCTTTGATGTTTCGACCTCAGTAGGGGGATCCTTCTGTGGTGTAAATTCTCCTTTGTCTTTATTTTCTCCTTCTTCCCCTCCTTATTCTTGGTTTACCTCATCTCCTCCTCCTCCTATAGGTGAATCAATCCTACTTTCTTGTGAGGCATTTTCCTCCTCATCAATTTCTATGTTCTTCACTTCCTCCTTTTTCTTCTTTTTCTTCATGATAGTTTGTCCATCATGTTCGACTTGAGTGACCAAGGGACTTCCAATGATGTCAGGGTCAGAGAGTTATGGATCCTCAAATGGTAAAAGGAACTCTACTGGCCATTCTTTGGTGATCTCCTCCATGTCTTCGTCGGTCATCTTATAATAGGACTGTAGTTCCTCCTTACTTTCATCCCTGCGTGCAGTGATGTAGATAAAGTGTCGATCTGCACGAAACTTCACTAGTGGTTTGTAGTGGTGCATTGTATTCTAGGTCATTCATGGAAATTCCTCAATGGCATGCTTCAACTGTTGGTAATAAGAATGGAAGATAATCTTCGACTGCTAATGCTTTGACATGTCATTTGTATACCACAAGGTGGAGAAACTTGCGGCCAACGACTCTAATGTCTCAACCTCTGGAAATGTCACTCCTTCTGGCATCTTCCAAGCGAATTTTTTTATTAAAACCAATAACCAATTGAAATGGAACTCATATCCCTGATCCTGCAATTCACAACAGTTCTTCTCGAGATCGTTGACGAGGTAACTCACCTAGTTCATTTTCATTCCTTCTACACACTTCCCTGCGAGCTCTACTATGAATCATGTGACCTGTGTTGGATGGTTCTTTTAGACAAGCTTACCAGCTATAAGTTGACAAGCTAGGCACACTCCATCATCTTGTATGGAGGCTACCTTGTAGCCTCGATTTCCCTTTTCGACATTGCCATAGTCTTCCTTTATTCATTGTGCTAGCGAGAGATTTGAAGTCTTCCCTTGGTAGAACTGTTGAGGGTTCGGTCCCTTCATACCCAGTCCTATGATGAGGTGGATTAGCACCGGATCTATAGTGACACCCCTATCAAGCCACAAATACCCTCCATGGTAACACGAAAGGAGGATTTTAATGTAATCTTAAACTCCTGATGTTGGTTGAAGTGAGGGATCTTCATCATGTTCAGGATCGTCGACTGCACGAGCTCCTTAATCCACAGTTGGGAGACTATGTGTGGCTTCTTCCCAGTCGTTCTCATCAAATAACTATGTGGCACGAGAATCGCGTAGTTCTTCCTATCTTCGAGGTTAAAATCATTATTATTTAGAGATGGGATGTGTCCTAACTTGGGTCCAACTATGTGTATCCCCTTTGGGATGTACATGGTGATCAACGTGTACTCAAACTCACGTGGGATAATATCGCAGTTCACTACGCCAACCAAAGGCGTTATGTACTTTGGCAAGACCGACGGGATCTACTTCGCATTAGCCATATTGTAGCGGTGTTTGCCTCAATTCTCAACAATGCGGCCAGAACGTTGTCCAGTCGATGTCGATGCTTGCAATCCACCAGTCGATGATGTCTATATTCCTATAGACATGACTCTCTTAGCCATGAGTTCTATAAGAATATCCTCCACAGACTTCTCTAACGCATTTGGTTCACCCGACATTTGCTCTTGTAACAAAATAAATTGGGTAGGCGAATAGACAAGTGAGGTAATCAAATGGATGGTGAGGTATAGAAATCAAATTGTGATACAAGGATTCTTTGTTAGCTTGGATAATCATGGGTGGAAAAAAGTGCTCCTGACGCAGCGTCCGATAGGTTAAATAAGAAAGTGTCGTAAAAAAATTCCTCCAATGGGTAGGAATACCTCAATCAATATGAATCAATCTGTTATGGCGTGGTCTCAATAGTCCAACAATGGTCTTTTCAGCAATAACTACGTTTCTAGCCATTCTGGAGCGTCATTCTAATGGTCGAGGTGCCTCCAACGGTCATATAACTTCGTCGTGGTGAAGTCTCATTCTACGTGGTTCTGTTATTCTGGGATGGTTCAATTTCTACAGATCTGCCTCCTTTGAAGTCTTTTCTGGAACTTCCCATAGTTTTTCTAACTTGGCTTTCTTCTTACTGAGCTTCCTCTCCTTCTTTCCTTTGATCGAAGTCTCTGGATTCCTCTTTCCATTTTTATTCTTATCTTCTCTTAGCATGGTAACTTCGCATTGTAGATGTTATTTCAAAGGGTTTGAAGGTAATACCTCTTCTCTCGTTAACTCCATGGTAGGTATTCTTCTTTCTTGCATGGGAAGTTTCTTCAAGTCTTATTGTGTTCTTTCAACTTCGACAACTATTTCTCTTGCCCTCTATTTCTTTGAATTTTCCTCTTGTTCTTCTATTAGTCTCTCTATTCTTTTGGTTATGAGGTCTCTTAATTCTTTCTTTTTCTATTTTGTGGCTTCCTCCTCTGCTTTCCTTCTAATCTAATCTTTCATAGTCCAAGTATTTCCTAATAAAAGTGGTAAAGGGGCATTGTTCTCAACAAACCTAATAACTTAAAATTCCTCTTTTGTTGACATTTCATGAGCAATCATAGGTATATTAGTAACTCTTCCACATAGGGTTATCATATTTCCTTTAAAAAAACCTATCCTTCCTAATGAAGGTATCATAGCAAGCTTTCCCAAAATTTCCCAACTTCTTTCTGGCATAATGTTCACATGTGTTTCTTCATCTAGTACACAGTCTATGTCTAAGTCTTCTATTCTTGTAACTATGCACTGTTTTTCTTTTAGGATCTCTGGTAAACTGATGTCTCTTTGATCATCCATTACTTCTTATAACATAGTTTGAGTTTTCTCTGATTCTTTCTCTTTGTGATTCTTTGACATATCCTTAGTCTCTTGACCTTCTTTATAGTTTTCTTGTTTCATGTTCATCTTTTCAACTTTAGCAATCATTCTTGGTCAGTCCTCAACCTCATGACCAATATCTTTACAACAAAGACAAATAAGATCTATACCATGACATTCTTTAGCAAGATGTCACAACCTTCTGCAATTGTAACATAGTGCCAATCCTCTCTTTCTTTTAAATGAGCCCCAATCTTTCATGTACTGCGCACTGGGATCACAATGTTGGACCTATAATCTGAAAATATTCTTTTGAGGTTCTTGCATCCACTTATTAGTCCAACAATTCTTTCTATGCATTGGAATAACATATTTTTCTCTATTTCTATCAAAATTATTCAGATCAACTCTTTCTTCTAACTGTGCCCTAGTTTTCAGACTATGAAAAAATCTATCAAACAGATCTAGATTCATACTTTCAAAGAAAAAAATTCCACTTATCTTACCTTTACTAGAGCACAAATCTTTAAGATCTTACCTCTTTTCTTTAGATCGTGTTCTTTTCTTAGCACAGAGCTTCACCAGTTGATTAGAATATTGTGCACTACAACAACAGATCTATGCACAAAGTTTTCTCTTTTCTTCAGTTCCCAACAATCACAGTTTCAGTTCTCGACAATGGAACCATTTGTTGGCACAGGGGTAGACTCAGGGTTCAACGCTTCAACAATGCACCAACAAAACCCTAACTACCGTCCCTCTCGAAAAAACATGCAAATTAGATGAAGTCTCGCCCGAGGTAGAGGAAGGGGGGGTTGTAGGACTTAGGTGTCTACAACCAAGCAAGGACACATATCTATGATTATAATACTTAATAGAACACTTAGCCAACAATATGCATTAGGTTATGATTCTCATTTACATCACAGATTAACCCTTATTATAGATCAACACAGTAACAATCAATATTAAGCCCTTAAAACCTTTTAGCACATATCATTAGTTCAGATCTAGCATTCATTTACACCATCAATCACTAAGCTACAACATCATATGCATTCATTATACATAACAACAACAACACTAAGAAAATAACCACTTAAACAACATCGTACAAAGCACATCAAGACACAGGATATACGTGTTTCACCCCAATGTGGTGCTACGTTCACCAACTTATTCTTCTTATTTATTAGTCTTCAAGCTCCTTATACTCATTTGATCCTATGCACAAAGCCACAAAGCCAACTCCACAGTGGACAGGTGGTCTGCGCATGGTGCACTAGATCCACCTTCCCCAAAATCAGGTCAAGGCACAGATCCAACTCCTTAATAGCACAAATCCTTACTTTACACAAACATATTTCACAAAGAAAATTCCAATCTCTTGCACTAATCCAAACATACTATGCAGATAACTAACACTACTTCTTACATTACTTAGCTACTTCTTATTTATACATTTACAAAAATTCCTAAACATGGGTAAACCCATGGGCCGACATCCCATAACCCATTACATAAACCCTAAAACCCTTTTCTCGGTCCACAAGCCCTCAAAACAAGTGAGATACCATGATCTTTGCTCTGCCTAGGTGCTCCATCTTCAACCAGCCTGTCAAAGTCCCAAAAGTGGTCCAACATGACCAATGTTTCCTCAAAACTTAGTCAATGGCCAACAATGGCCTAGGTGCTCTCTTGGCACTCTAGAATGCTCTTAAATTCAAATTTTGTCCTTTTTATCAACAATTTGATCCAATCTTTTGATTCCATAACCATTTATACAGCCTAATTTAGGCTCAGTGTTGAAAACTAGGCTCTGAACTTCAATTTTGTCCATTTCGACAACAATTTCCTTCTGAAACCTTCTCTTCAACTTCCACTTTCTTGGACCATCCAGGCTTAGTGTTCAAACCATGGCTTGGATACCATTTTGTAACATCCCCAGCCACCAACAGGTCGGGCAATGCCACTACTCAGACACTTCACTTAGCTCTGATGCCAATTTGATACCAATTTGTAGCATACCCAGCCATAACATGTTGGGCTATACCACAATGAGATTCTTGCAAAAACATCATACACATCTAGAACACCTAGGCCAGGACATGCTACCTCATAGAAATGACAATTATCATGTACATATGTATAAACATAAACATACAACATCTTCTGTTAGTACACAGATTAATGTGGAAATAATAGTAAGCCTACACATACAACATATACAGGCATTACTCATCAATTATAACACATGTATAAATACACAACATGTAAATGAACATAAAAGTGATACTTATCTTTTAATAGAATACCACCAACTTCATGTAGAACTTCCATGAACCTCCCAGCCTTAGACCACGATGTTCATCACGCTCATCAGTGGGTCATCCCCGAGTTGGGACTAAGCTCCAGCCGGATTCCTATACTAGGCTGAAACTGCATAGTGCAAATGGAAGGATTCTCTCCAAGATCCTACTTACGCCCACTACTCACAGACTCCCATTCCCAACATGCATGTTCTACCCCGGGAATATGCACCTTCATTGTTCCACATCCCATTGACTTCCCTACTTCCCTTTCAGGGTCTCAACAACAGGCCGGATCAGGAATTGTCAGAGATCTGTAACTGGTGCTAGACTCTCTCTAGGAGAAAATCACTTCCCAACAAACTCTCTCACCTGGAGAGAGTTGCTCATAGGCCTGACAACCTGCCTCTTCAACCACAGGCCTGACAACCCACTTCTTCAACCAGCTTCAACTCAATTATAGCAAGTGAGGACAATAGAAAGGCTCAATATATCTCAGGGGATGGAAGCAATCACAATTTGATAAGGCACAACACGACTCTGACAAGTACATATACGATGTGCTTCATAGGAAAACACAGATCATCTTCAAGGATTATTGGTTTCATAGGTGCGTGAAAGATGTAGGGGTCGACGATGGAGGCCAAACGAGTTAGGAGAAGTATGGGAGAATGGGAAGTGACCCCCCCCCCTAATGAGCTGACTTTCCATCTTTAACTGCAGGTGCCCAGGTCGACACCTGTCTTCCTGGAGCTGCATGCACTCCATTTAGCACTCGTTACCTTTCCCACGAACTTATGATAACTGGGTTTATTTTCCCCACTTTAGTATATTAATTTTTTAGGAATATATTATAATATTCCTTTGGGTTAAGCCCTCTAACTTAGCTCCTCTTCCTATCTTCTCAGTCCCATCCCTTTCCCTACCTAGTGGAGATTAGTCCCCCATCACTCTTTCTTCGTGGTCAGTCTACATGCAGCGATGTATAATTTTTATTAATGATCTGCATAATTACATATACAAAAATTAGGATTATAGCCTTAGTATCCTAGGCTCTCTAGCCTAATTATCACATAATCCTCCTAGCTTATTATAACTTGGCTCACCAGCCTAACAATTTTTTTTACAATTCATAATTACAACTGGGGATCTGTCGGGGGATATTACATGAAACATCACACATTACCACATCTTTGAAGGGATTAATGTTGTAATGTAGAGGACATGGTTCACTAGTCTAGAAGTCACGTCCATAGCTTAGCCAACCAATTTTGTATGGAAAGGAATACAACATAGTGTGTAGCTACATCTTCCTAACAACCTTCATTGAGATCAAGTTATTTTACCTACTAACGTTAACAATGAGATGAAGTGGTATCCTCTTCACCCACATATGTGAGTTGAAGAGGCACTCACCTTCCTTGGGCTCTACTAGAATCTTGTGGTTTTGGGGATGAATTAGAGTCCAATGATTTTCTCTCTAGAAATAATGACTATTGATTAATACATTCATTATTGTTTCACCAAGGACTTTTGTAGGTGTCACACTACTTTACCATGTCCTTTTGTGGCACCTTTCTTGTCTTCTTTGCATGTAGATTTGGCTGGTTGTCTTAAGGTTAGTTACCTTTACTCTATCCTTTGTTTTTAAATTTAGGGATACTTTTGACCTTCCCTTATTGTTAATTTATAGTCCCACACTCTTTCTTACCCTTCTATCCAAATTTTTTTCTTAATCTTGATGGCATAATGGTAAGAAACACTTAGCAAAGAGATATTAAAAAACTAAATTTCTATTGGGATGCATCCATGTAGGTCACTACATTTTTTAGAACCAAGTTCCTTTTAGAGTCCCTAATACTAGTTTTGTATGCCAGTTATGAAATGTGTTGGTGTACTAGTTGAATATCTCTAACAATCCTTGGTATGTCTTAATACCATGTTGATATCCATCCTCTACACAACACCTGATAGTTACCTCAAAATAAAATCTTTTTATCTACTAAAAGAACATGCAAGTAATCAACTAAACATACAGTGGAAGCATAAACTAGGAAACCAAAATATCACACATAAGAAACCAATATTTTAGGTAAACTACCCCTAAAAAGAAACCCCAGAGGGAAAAATAGTTCCAATATGCTTTTATCAAGGTAAAATTAATGCTCATGTAATAGGGAAAATGACCCACTAATAGAAATATACACTGCAAAAAGACTTTGAAATTCTTATGTTGTTGTATGACCCTATACTAGCACATTTCCCAAGGTGTATGCAATTATACTTCAACAAAACTACATACATACATGACTATCTCCACTGATACCCACATACATGTAAGAAAAACCCATATGGAAACTTTCGTATGATGTTGCACTTCCCTCTGGATTCTATCCTCTGAAAACCACCTACGGTTGCCTCTGCTCTCTCTTCTCCTTGACCTATATGACCTATATATGTAAGTCCTTCTCCACCTATCCAATATCTTGAATCGTGATCCTTTTTTATCCAACCCTCTCTAAATCAATACTTGTATGGAATCTCTTCACCCAACCTATGAGATCTCCTCACTCTAGTGTAAGAAACAATCCTTTTTTTATCCTACACTCCTCACACTAGGAAAAGTCCTTCTTTGTTATCCTCAACCTTGGTCTCTTACCAAAGTGACTTCCTCTCAATGTCTCTCACAAGTGTATCTCACAAAACTCCCAATTTTGTCTACTCCCTCAACATAAGTAACTTCCTCCCGAAGTGACTTCCTTCTTAACCCTAACCTTTCTTTTATAGTCATGAGTTACAATCTATTTCTAATATTCAAAGTGATCTATGGATGATATTACTTCTCACACTCACTTAAGATTTAGATTACAAGGTGCATGATATGCATGTTCCTTAAATAACTCAATTCACCAATAAATACAATTTTACTTTAATTAATTTATCTTAACTAAAGTAAACTCAATACTAGAAGATTTTCGACGACTTCTACATGTTAGAGACATGCCAATGCAAAAGTACTGATTTGATGCTACCACTAACATCAACACTCCCTCTTAGCGAGGAGGGTACTTCTCCCACCTGATATTGCATGCTCTTCAATACACCTAATTGGCTGCTCCCTCTGACATGTAAGTTATCCATGCCATCATGATCTGACCTATCTTCGAAAACTCACTACCTATGAACATGCTCCTAGAAGCCTCTTGCTCCTAATCATCCTTGATGGCCATCTTGTACCATGAGTCCTTATCAAAAGACTTGGAAGGATGCCCATTCCCATATGAACCTGAAGGATGACTCCCTCTGAGTTGCTCAACCTTCGAAGCTACCTTCTCCTTGTTCTCTTCCACTCTACTACTCACCATTGCTCACATAGGTTGTCCCTTTAGCCTATAAACGTTTCTCTCTCTAACTCCAAAGACAACTTCTTTGTTTGAGATATATCCTCTGGGTTTTATCAATTCCTTTCCATCATAGAATGTTGCATCAAATCCCTTCTTCTAAATCACTAAAACTGAGATCACACTCCTCTTGAGTTATGGCACCCATATCACATTTGTCACTCTCAATGTGCCTCCTGTCTCCAACTGAAACAACACTATTGCAGATCCCTTTATTGTATGCTTGGTCCCCATACCAAGTTCCACATGCATCTTTGATTCATGCTTTGTAAATCTCTCAAACACCTCTCATGCTCCTGTCATATGGCATATGGATCCACTATCTATCAACCATGCATCAGTGGATATGATGCCCAAGGAAGTTGGGGAAACAAGTACAAACTTTTTCTATTCAAACTTCTTGCAAAACACATCCTTAATAAAATCAGTTCATAGTATATCAAAACTTGGCACTATCTCTCATGCACATATCCCCTACACAAAAGGTTCCCAAGACTTGGGAAGACCTCTCAAATCTACATTCACCAAATCAACATCATGTACTATCTCGCCAATGGATGCAAGTCAATCTCATATATGTGTCATATTTATAAGATAGTTCACAACTGTGTCCTAATTGTGCCTATATTATTTTTTTGGTATAGACTCACCAAAGCATCATACATTTCCTTAAACGATTTCTTCTCAGCAATGTGCGGTATCAAGTGATCCTTTACGAACTCTAGCAACACCCACTTAGCCTTCACTTCCTTATTCTTGTGAGCTACCAATTCCAGTGGATCAGTAGGACTTGCAACCACATCCTCAACATACTCTTTGAGGTCATTCTCCTCCAATATAATAAGAACCATTTCCTTCCATGCCCATAAGTTTGTTGCCCCTTCCAATCTATCCTCAATCTTCAATGTGTTCACCATTGTGTCTCAAAGGATGGCTCCCTCTCTCCTTCAAATCCCCAGTTCCAAGATATGATATTATAACCCTCTATTGAAACTATCGTGAACTGGCATGTACATAATTATTTCCACTGAGACCCACATATGTACACATTTTTCACCATTTTGACCCGCATATGGACACGACTATCACCATTATGACTTGTGTACACCTCTGTAAACTTGCAAAAATAAATTGTTCTGCCCCATTTCTATAGCTTCCCTAAAATATTTCCTTTTATTTCCATCTCTTAGTTATATATCTTCTTGCAACTACTAATACCTATCCTCTTGGTTTCCTTCCTTCAAATACCTAGCTTTGATACCATGTTTAATCTCTCTAACAACCTTTGGTATTCTCTAATACCATGTTGATAATCATCCTCTACTTGACACCCAACAATTAGGTCAAAATAAATTATCTTTATCTACTAAAACTGCAATTGAATAATCAACTAAACATGCAATAGAAGCATAAGCCAGGAAACCAAAATATAACACACATGACACCAATATTTCAGGTAAAATACCCTTAAAAAAACACTGTAGGGAAAACCATTTCCTATATGATTTTATTCATGTCAAATCAAGTCTCCCATAATAGTGAAAATGACCCACTAAGAGAAATATACACCGCAGAAAAACCTGGAAGTTCCTGTGCTTCTATATAAACCTATACCAATGCATTTCCCAAGGTGTACATGACTGTCCTTTAGAAAACCCATGTACATACGTGACTTTATCCACTGAGACTTGCATACACATACCAAAAACTCATACATAAACACTAATATGACATTGCACTTCACTTTGGATATTATCCTCTAAAACCCACCTGCGGCTGCCTCTGCTCCCTCTTCTCCCCTATATGACCTCTAGATGGAAGTCCTTATCCACCTATCCAATAACTTTAATCATGATCCTTTATGATTCAACCCTCTCTACATCAATACTCGGATGAAATCTCTTCACCCAACCTGTGAGATCTCCTCACTCTAGTGTAAGAAAGATTCCTTTGCTCCTACACTCCTTACACTAGAAAAAGTAGTTATTTTCTATCCTCTACCTTGGTCTCTCACCAAAGTGACTTCCTCTCAAAGTATCTCACAAGTGTATCTCACACAAGTCCCAACTATGTTGACTCCCTCAACACAACTGACCTACTCCTTCATCCTAGCCTTGCTTTTATAATCATGAGTTACAATCAATTTCTAGTATTCAAATTGATCTATGGTTGATATTACTTCTCACACTGACTTAATATTTAGATTACATGTTGCATGTTATGCATGATCCTTAAATAACTCAATTCACTAATAAATACAATTTTACTTTAATTAATTCCTTTTAACTAAAGTAAAATCAAGACTAGAATATTTTCAATGACTTCCACATGCTAGACACATGCCAATGTGGAAGTACCTGTCTGATGCTACCACTAAAATCAACTGTACTATGGCATAGTATGATATTTACCTTGACACAAGGTTGTCCATCTCATGTGTTGGTCTTCATAGTTTCCAATAGGAAAATACTCTTTCTTGAGGGCATAAACGAATTACCACCAAGTAGGTTTTGTCACTTACAATGCATAATCTCTAGTATGGTTCACCCACTAAGTATCCCACTACTCTTTGTGAAGGGACTTAAGTAGTGTAAAAGTAATCTTCTCAATGTTGGGAAAATGGTGAATAAATAAATAACCCTCTAGTGGTTTTAAACATATCTCTAAATCTTATGCATTTATCTTTCCTTCAAATAGAGAAATATCAAAATTAACTTGTACTATGAAGAGTATAATTCCTATGAAATCATTACTTGATAAAGGTGCCTCAATTTTTAGGAGTCTTCAAAGGATATGGATGACATGGTCCATTATCTCACTCCTTTGTCACTTAAGGGATTTCTAGAGAAATGACTTAATATGATCTTCTACTATCTCATCTTTCTTTACTTTATTCACCATGGGTGGTTGCTTAGGATAACAAGGGAATCCTTCATCGTGCTTGGTTAATTTTAGTCCCAACTCTTTGTAGCTTTTCCTTGTTGAGGACATGCATGTAAATACAATAGAGAGAATATCATTATGATACAAATAATCCATATTGGATCGAGAAATAAATGAAAGAGCACAATATTGTAGATATAACACAAGATAATTAGATTACTATAGTGAAAACCATATTCTATCAATGAATCATATGGTGAAAAACATTGCAATGCACATAACAATACAAAAACATTAATATGCTTGTAGATTATATCTAAGAATATATGTGATGGATACACTCATTCAAAAATTACCATAGCAAGATCCTAAAAGTACATTTTATCATAGTTCCAAAAACCTTAAGAGAAAAAACCCTAAAATCCAAAAACCCTAACCCTAGGAGCTAAGCTGGTGAAAGGAATGTAGGCCCTCAAAGATCCTAGTTAGTATGTCAACTTCTCTAGGTGATAACTTTCACTTATGGAATCCATTTTGGGATTTTTGGGGGCCATTACAAATGTTATTCATAGCTCTACATGTTTTGTATGTTTAGCCATAAAAATAGTTGAAAGCACATGGGAGTAGTCCATAAATGCATTGAAAATTCATACTCTACAAAATTATTTAGATTCTACAAAATTATTGTAAATATAACATGGTTTGGGAGTATTTTTGAGATACTATAATACTCAAATGGCCACCTCGATCAAATTCATTAATTATTTCATGAATGCATGATTTATATCTAAATTACATATATTTAATACGAAAACCATACACTTAGGTAAATATCACATGGGTTGTCTCCCAATTACATGACCTTATGCTCTAAACCATGTAACCAGACCTTTAAATCATGGTCCATAATTCAAATATAGTTAAGTAGGCCCAAAACCACATAATTTAATCATTTTAATTAATAGTAATGGTTTGGAGTTTGTATTAAAAAAATTGTAGCTACACTGTACAACACATAGTTACAAAAAATATATTTTTAACAAGTCATAGCTTGAAGTTCTCTCATAAGTATAGACCATCCAAAAAAATAATGTGAAGGATGGTCTAGTTCCTTTGACTAAAACACATTTTCTACATAAAACTACATAATAACAAAACATTCGACAAAAAATACAAAATCACTTAATGGAATTCCAAGAATTTCCACTATCTAGCAAACCAACACTAGTAACCCAAGGCTTTATTCTATTATGTTTCTCTTTCTTTCCAATTTTGATTGATCCAAAATGGATCGGTATATATTTTTAATCTATTTTGGTAATTTCTAAGTGGATAAATTGGAGCTATTAATTGATAAGGTCCATTTTATGGGTGGGTCCTATTTTAGTGATCTTGGATCATAAAAATTTTAAAGTTCATTTGGGGAATTAAATGGATTTTTTTGATATTAAAACTTTGCAAAAAAAATCTATATGAGGAAGTTATTCCTCCTACAAGTGATGTTTTTTTACCACTGTGGTACCGAGTGGATGCCATGTTGGATCCTATTAGTCATACTTGCAGAGATGGTCAAGTGCAGAATTTCAAGAAGATTCTAGAGTTTGTAAAACCATAACCCTACTCAAGAATTGAGGAAGAAGATTATAGAGTTTGTAGAACCATAACCCTACTCAAGAATTGAGGAATTCAAAAAAACATAACCTGAGCCTAAAAAACTATGAATACATGTTAAATATTAATTTTCTAACATAAGGAAGGGGTTCCATTCTTGGTATTGATTTGTTGTTCGGTAATTGAGGGGAGAAAAGGAGGGGAATACAATAAGTAAAAAAAGGGAAGTAGAAGACCCTATAGAAACCATACATTCTATAGTGTCTATGGAAACTCCATATTGAGTTCATATTTCCTTATATTTTCATTTCATATCTAAGAAAAGAAGAAAGGAATAGTTATCACCTTTTAGTTGGGTTTTCTCATATTCAATTTTCTAGGGTACATCTTGTGTTCATTGCGTGGATGGTGTGGTATTTGTTGTTTTATCTTCGTTTATTTCATTCTCAATTTATTTCAGTATTTTGAGTGTTAATCTTGTAATATTAAATGTTTAACTTAAGAAGATACTACATAACAAAGTTTTGTGCATAAACTTATAAGATGCACTGTGACAAATTCTTCCAATGGAATATCCACAAAAAGTTACATATCACTAACTGGATTTCCCTCCCCAAGTAAGCAAGACTGAGCTAAAGGATGGCGTTTCATGTTTCTTAGTGCCCCTACATAGGAGTTTGTAGTGAGGGGGATATTGAGGGGGGGAGAGATGAAAACATTTCACCCTTAAAATCTTGGAGTTCTCTCTCCTTTTCTGAGGTGGCTTTGTTTATCTCCTTCCTCGAGTATTATTTTAGGATTTCCCATTTCTCATGGATTTAGTCCAAAATTCATGTCATTTTTTATGGTAGGGATGGCATCTCTTCAAGGGGATAATGTGAAGCTACTTCTTTTCTAGGGAATTCTTCTTCCATCTTTCTTTCCAACATTGCAAACTAATTTTGATTGGTTTTGAATTTCTAGGTTGAGGGGTTGAAACTTGTTTTCTCTTTCTACTCTTGGGGTAAATTTTAATTTTTTTTTTTATTTCTCTAAGGTAGGGGTGATATACTAGTGAGAAGTGCCCATATGCATGGAATCCATTTCATTTGAAGTGAATTTGTTCATATTCCAAGGGTTGGACTTGGAGTTTGATTTCATTAGTGAGTGTTTCTTCAATATTTACCTCCATAAAAAGGTGAGCATAGCTAAACAACCCTTGTTTTTCAACAATGTGTACCATATTCCAAATATATATCCCTATGGACCTGAGGTTTTTTTTCCCCCAGAGGTTGAGAGGGGGATGTAGGAGTATTACCCATATGAGGACTAAGGACGGGGTCTCCTCTTCCATATTAAAGTCCAAAGACCACCTGTTGAGGTATATTCCCATTGATCCCCTTAACCAAGGGTCACTATAAAAGATTGAATCTCAATCCTCTTTGAACTAAAAGTGGAATCCAAAAAATATTTTTGACATAAATATAATGAATTCCTCCCTTTAGGTTGTGTACCCAATGTGATTGTACACACATCTACAAACATTTTAGAATTGGTCAAGCTCCCATACAATTTTCTATCAAGACATGGTGTACATAAAGAAGTGCATCCTCTTTTGATTCCAAAGGTGATAGGTTCAAATTGGGATGTTTTGTATTTTCTTGACAATCTGGGAAAAGCTATTGATAAATCTAGGTCTTTTAAGGTTTTGGTTGCTAGTTAATTGAAGGTGGCATAAAGTTTTAGGTCCTTGTCATGATCTATGGGTTTTCCTTCCAATTCCTCCTTGGGAAAATTCACATGTGGGATAAATTATGTGAAAGTGTTGTCCAATGAGAAAGTCACGAGAATGAGAATGAAAAGGTACATGCATAAATGGCATGGTTATGTTGTTCAATTGATATGAATTCATAAACATATTTATTACCAAGGATAGTAAATTGAATAGGCTCGAGGGTTTGCATTTGTCTATTGTAAGTATATAGATGAGTATTAGAGGGTTGTTGAATGGATGGATGGAAAGAATGTTGATGTAAAATATATCACAACCCAAATGTTGAAAGAATCCATAGAGGAAGGATTACTACATCAAATCTGAAGCCAAATTTCGGCACATCAAGGAGTTGAAGTCCTCCTCCTCGATGTAGAAAATTTATTAATGATTAATATTGGGAGTGGTATGAATGGTTTTGCATGTGACATGCATGAGTGGATTAATATTCAGAAAAAGGATAAACATAACCATCGTCGAAGTCCTAGTAATAATTAGGGAAACATTTATTTAAATTTCACTATTTTGGTAATTTTTTTATCAGTAAACTGTTGTGGATATTCCAATGTAACAGTTCATCATGACATATCTTATAATATTCTAAAATATTAGACTTATGCAATTTATTTTCTTAGATCCCAAATTTATTATCTCTAGATTATGGATTGGATTTAAGAATTAACTTAAACATAAAAATGAAATAAAAGGAACAAATACACACCATCCACACAAATGAACACAAGATTTGACACAAGAAACCCAATATAGGAGAAAACCCAGAGAAGGTGAGGCTTATTCTCTTCTCTCTTTGCATCAGTTATAAAATGCATATACAAAAGAATGGAAACTCAATATGGAGTTACCATTTGGCACTTTGGCCTGAATGACTACAATAGTATCCTCCTCCTCCTCCATTACACTCAAAAAATACCACTCTCATATTTTTTTCTCAACTATGAAACAAGATACAATGCAAAAGAATGGAACCCCTTCTCCTCATGACGACCCAATATTTAACATATCTCAATATCCATATAGGGGTAAGGTTTTGACTTCTTCAACCCTTAACTTTGATAAGGTTTCAGACCTTCTAGAATCTTCTTGAAAGTCCACACATGGCTAGCCCCATATGCATGAGCAATAGAGGATGGCATTCTTAGGGACCTAACCTCCCCAATCCCTCAAGTATGTAGAATAATATGTTTTCTATGTAATAAAGGTCAGCATTAGTAACTAAGGCCTATATAATAATGTGAACAACTCAAATGTAAAAAGACTTAATAGAAGATTTCGCTTCTAGAAATATCTTTACCTTGAATGTTTATTGGAATATAGAATTCGTATAAATAAAAGTAGAAGGAATGGAAAATTCTTTTTTTGAGAATTATTGTAATAGATTTTTTCTCCGCTGGAGGTTTCCCCCTTGAAGAGGCAAGTGAACTTGTCTTTCTATCAATAAAGATATCATTTTTTATGTTGTGGTTCTCTATATTTTGTTGTTCCACTAGTAATTGTTGTAGTATTTATATTTATGCTTATCATAATACATTTGGTATCTAACAAGTGGTATTGGAGCACGTTCCTCTATAGAAATTCTAAGATTTTTTTTCCAGGGTAGAGATGTGTACTGCCAACATCTTTAAAGTATAGAGATATGTTGTCCAGTGGGTAAAAATGCAGTTGGGGAAGACCACATGCAGGAAATATAGACGGTTTCACGAGGTTACACGAAACAAAAGTTTCACCTTATTGGAAACCACTGTAACCCATATTGGTACCCCTTCGAGTAGTATCACACCAGAAAAAATATGTACATGACCATCACTCCCAAATATCTTCAGGTATATCAAGAGTCCCTAGGTATCCTAAAACCAACTCTAGATCAAATGATTGGCCACCTAACTACTATAGTGACACTGAGAAAAACACTAGGAATATACTCTCTACTACCTAGATAATCGGGTAGTACGGATAAGGTTATGGTCAAGCCTCCACATTTGGTTCCACGAGATATTAGGTTGAGTACTATTGCTCGATCCTGTACGTATATCATAGAGCTATAGCACAAGGAAAACCCTTTCCTGTAGGAACCCTGAATCCCCTAACCCTTGAGAAAGGAACAAAAAAAAAAATGGAACAAAAGATATATATTTTTGTATAACCCTACCTATGGCATTCTCATTGTGAAATTCTTACACAATTTTTCCTAGTTAACAATTTGGGAAATTTGTCACTACAACTGTATTCTCCAGGTTGGAGTATAACTCTGTAGGAGTAAAAATAAAGAGTACAATGATCCCATTGGGACCCTTATTTGGTACATATCCCATTGTATTCCTCTCTGCACCCTGATCATCATGGTACCTACCATTTTTAAGCCCATTTTTCTATGGATCGACCCTTTTCCCGACACCCTTATTTGAGACCTATCCCATTGCATTCCCCTTTTCTCCCTGATTGTCGTGGTAAATATCAATTGTAAGCCATTTTTTTCTATGGTCCCCCCCACCCTTCCCGACCCTCTTATTTTCCACCTATCCCATTCTATTCCTTTGTTTACCCCATTCATCGTGATACCCCTCACTTGTAACTTTTTTTTTCTATGCAAAGATTTTTTTCCATTTTTTCCTCTGCAAAAATGGAAAACACCCACAACCAAGAACTAAATGCCTTGATTTTTGACAACATCCAAAACAAGGAGGACATCAATACCCTCAATTTCAAAATTAGCAAGGTCAATTCATCCATTTAGACTCTCCAGGACTAATGTGCCACCCACAAATACATCAAACAAATTAAAGGCACACTCAACCAATTGATAAGTCACTCCCTGAAACCTAACTCTTTTGATCAACCTTCCTATCATAAAGACATTGAATATTCCCAATTCCAAGGTCCTCATTCCAATCCCCTTCATCACAACCTATGCCTTCCCTGAATTGCGGTCAACAAATTTGATGGCTCAAATCCCATTGGATGGTTCATTCAAATGGAATACATTTCTTGTTGCATGGAATTACTAATGAGTTGGAAAAAAAATGTTATTGTATCCTCTATTTGGATCTAGAATGTTGGAAATGGTTGCAATGGTGTAGAAATGCATGCCAAGGGTATGTTGCTTGGAAACAGTTTGTTGTAGAGCTTTATGAACTCTTTGACACCAACACCCACCATTTAGGTTATTTTACCAAGTTGAAATAGTATGGCACAGTGGAATACTTTATCATCGCCTTTGAGCACTTGACTTTCTGAATGGAGGGTATGTCATATGCCTTCTTCTAGGAATGTTTTATTAGTGTTCTAAAGGATGAAATAGGTCCCCATGTCCTAATAGATCTCCCTCAGACTTGGTTGGAAGCTACTAAATGAGCCAAGGGAGCACAACATATTGTCTCCTCACAAACTAGTAAAACCCCCATTTCTTCCTTTCCCTAAACCCACCAATCCCACCCCTCCTGCCACTCCCCTCAAGATCTAGAAATTAACCTAAGTAGAAATGGTTGAACACCAGCTCAAGGTTATTTTATATAATTTTGACAACAAATATTTTCTAGGATACAAGTGTAAGGAACATAATATTTTTCCAATCATGTCTGAGGATGTGTCTAAAAAGGAGGAAGATGTTTCCCTTGTGGAAGAGGTACCCCAACCAACTAATCTTACTCTTCCCTCTGATCCACTAGAAGTTGAACCGATGATTTACCTTAATTCCCACATTGGATTATATGATTCCCAGACCCTCAAGTTAATTAGTTACATTAAGCAACGGAAAGTCATCATCCTCGTTGACAGTGGCAACACCCATAATTTTATTCATCACCACATTTCCCAAGAAATCAATTTCTATATCCATGCAGTCAATAATTTTCAAATCGGAATTTCCAATTGTAGTTCCATTAAATGTGGGGGGACATTATGAAAATGTGCACCTCCAAATTGTTTAGTGCCACCTGAAATATCATATGTTTTCTATTGACTTGGGTGGTTGTGAGAATGCGCTCGGTGTGGAATGGTTATGCACTCTCATCCCCATTATCGTGGATTTTAAGGAATTAACCATGAAATTTCAACATGAGGTATAGAAATTTAAGTTCCAAGTAATGACAACAATCTCCCCTGAGATCATCAATTCCCATCGAATGGAAAAGCTCCTAAAAAAAGGTCATTTTGGAATTGTTTCCCAACTCCATTCCATTCAACCAATTAAGACACTCTCTATGCATTATCATCCCCATTCTCGTGTATTTTAAGGAATTAACCATGAAATTTAAACATGAGGTATAGCAATATAAGTTCCAAGGAATCACAACAATCTCCCCTGAGACCATCAATTTCCATCGAATGGAAAAGCTCCTAAAAAAAGGTCATTTTGGAATTATTTTCCAACTCCATTCCATTCAACCAATTGAGACACCCTCTATGCATCTAGACCTAAAAGCTATACTCTCCTGAAAGCAAGTTGTTTATACCACTCCCTATGGACTTCCCCCTTCCTATGGAATCCATGATCATGACATTCTTCTAGTACTAGGCATTCTTCCTCCCAATGTTCACCTTTATTGTCATCGCCTTTCCCAAAAGAATGAAATTGAGAAAATTGTTCAAGAATTTCTTGAAGCATGTGTTATCCATCCTAGTACCAACCCCTATTCTTCTGTTATGGTCATGGTACTCAAGAAAGAATTCACTTGGCATATGTGTCTCGATTTTTGTTCCCTCATCAAACTCACAATCAAAGACAAATTTCCCATTCCTATCATCGATGACCTATTAGATGAATTGTGTGGTGCTTAGTACTTTACCAAACTTGATCCCTATTCTGGATACCACTAGATGCATATGAAAGAGGAAGACATTCCCAAGATTGCATTTAGAACTCATGAGGATCACTATGAGTTCTTGGTCATGCCCTTTGGCCTATGTAATTCCCCCTCCACTTTTCAAAGTCTCATGAATAATGTATTGCATCCTTTCCTCCATAATTTTATTTTAGTTTTCTTTGATGATATTATCATCTATAGTAAAACTTGGTAAGCCCATCTTGCCCATGTGGATCAAGTTCTACATCTACTCTCTCAGCACAAAATTTTCCTCAAATAGTATAGATGTTCCTTTGGAGCCTCAGAAGTGGAGTACCTGGGTCATATTGTCAAAAAGGATGGCATAAGGGTGTATCCTAAGAAAATTGAAGCTATACAGGACTAGCCTCACCGTAAAAATATTAACATTTTTCATGGTTTTCTGGGTTTAATGGGATATTACCACAAGTTTGTTTAGAATTATGGAAAAATTAAAGCACCTCTCACTATTCTCCTTAAAAAGAATTCTTTTACTTGGACTCTAGAAGTGGATTAATCCTTCCACGCATTGAAAGAGGTTATGTGCATGATTCTTGTCCTAGAACTACTTGACTTCACCAAGACTTATGTCCTAGAATGTGATGCTTTAGGGAAAGTAATTGGGGCAGTCCTCATGCAAGATGGTTGATCTTTGGGTTTCACTAGAAAACAAATTTCAGAGAGACATTTGGGACAATCAACCTATGAAAAGGAAATGTTGGCTATTATTCATGCGATGGATCTCTGGAATACTTATTTATTGGAACAACGATTCCAAATTAAAATTGATCATCGAAGCCTCAAGTATTTTTTGGAATAGCGAATTTCATCCCTGAAGCAACAAAAATGGGTGACGAAGCTATTTGGATATAATTATGATATCATTTACAAGAAGGAAAAATAAAATATGGTTGTTGATGCTCTTTCCAGGAAGTATAAAGAAGAAGGGTCCATATTTTCCCTCTCCTTTGTTGTACTATATTGGCTTCAAGATGTTCGATAGAAATGGCTGCAACCCCAAACTTTCTTTCCTAATCCAACAATTGCAACAAATTTTTCAAGGTTCTCTTGGAAGAATGAATAGCTTCGATACAAATGGAGTTTTTATTTAAGAAAACAGTTACAACTGAAATCCACAGTGCTTTCTGAGCTTCATGCTTCACCCATAACTAGGCATTCAGGCTTTACTAAAACATATGAATGGGTCAACATTCCTTTTTCTTGGTAGGTATGAAACAAGATATCCAAACCATTGTGGATAAATGTGATAATTGACAATGCAATAAAGGAGAAACTGTCAAGGCTCCAAGAAGACTCCAACCGCTCCCAACCCCACCTACTATTTGGATAGACATTTCTATGGAATTCATTGTTGTATTTCCTAAATAAGACAATAAGACCATCATCATGGTGGTACTATATCATCTATCCAAATATGCTCATTTATGTGCTCTTCAACACCCATTCACCACAACAACAATGGATCAAATATTTGTGGATAATATCTTCAAACTCCATGGCATGCATCATTCTATTATCTCCACCCATGATCTAACTTTCACCAATAATTTTAGGCAAGAATTGTTTTGGTTCCAAGAAACCCAATTGCATCTCAAAACCACCTATCATCCATAGACTAATGGACAAAATGAAGTTGTCAACAAGTTTTTGGAAACATATTTGCAGTGTTTTTCATCTGACCAAAAAACTCAGTGGGCTCAATGGTTACCCCTCACTGAATTCTGATACAACACATATTACCATACAGCCACTCGCATGACCCCCTTTGAAGCGATCTATGGGAAAAATCCACCATTGGTTCTCTCATACATGCCTGGTGTCTCTAAGTTTAAAGAGGTTGAAAACACTCTTACATTTCACATGTACATTCTTTGTACCCTCAAAGAAAATTTGGTCATGGATTAGAATCGCATGAAGCAACAAGCAGATTAGGGACATTCAGAACGCCAATTTTTTGAAGGGGTCTAGACGTTTCTTCATCTACAACCTTATAAACAAAATTCACTCAACTTTTAACACTATTAGAAACACACCCCAAACTTTTATGGTCCTTATAAAATTCTCAAGTGAGTGGAGCCCTTGGCTTACCAATTGGCTCTTCCCAATCACTCTAAGATCAATCTTGTCTTTCGTGTCTCGTTCTTAAAGAAAGTGATTGGAACTAAGTGCCAGAATCAAACCAATCTCCCTGATTTGGATGAAGAAGGATCCATTTGGTTGCATCCATAAGCCATCTTGGACCAGTGAGAGCATCACCTCCGTTAGCACACCATCAAGGAAGTCTTATTTCAGTGGAAGGATTCACCACCAGAAGATGCCACTTGGGAACCAACTACCATTCTACACCAATTTCCCCATTTCAAGCCTCGAGGACAAGGTTTTTTTTCAAGGGGGAGGGAATTTTAGGGACCTAACCTCCCTAACCCCTCATGTAGGTATAATAATATTTTTTCTATGTAATAAGGGTCAACACTAGAAAATAAGGCCTATATAATAATGTGAACAAGTCAAATGTAAGAAGAATTAATAGAATCTTTCGCTTCTAGAAATATATTCCTCTAGAATTTTCTTTAGAATATAGAATTAGTATAAATAGAAGTAGAAGGTACGGGACAGTATTTTCTTGAGAATTATTGTAATACATATTTTCTCTACTGGAGGTTGCCCCCTTGAAGAGGAAAGTGAACTTGGCTTCCTATCAATAAAGATATCATTTTTGGTGTTGTGGTTCTATATATTTTGTTGTTTCACTGGTATTTTCTGCAATATTTCTATTTCTCCTTATTATAATACATATGGTATCTAATAGATGTGGCATCCTCTTGTACCCTAGTGGTCAACATGATAGGTAAAATTGCAGGAGACATAATGTTTGCATACAAAATCTAATCTATGTGATTTTTGTGCCATTGGAAAGATATCTAAGTGTATATCAACACCAAGGTGTCCCAGCTAAATCTAGGAAACTTTTGAGCCCAAAAAATGTCATTTAATGCCTCAAAATGGCTTTGAAAGGTTTTGAACCCCAATTTTCCAAACTAGGACCTTTTGTTAAAATGACCCTGCAATTTTATTCCTCCAAATGTTTCCACTTTGAAAACATTGAGATAATGAAAAATAATATAATGATCCAACTCGGATCATACCTCCCAATTTAGGAAGGATTTTGGTCCCCAAAATATTTATTGAATGAGGTGAGGAAATTTTTCCTCCACCTTCTCTTTGGAGTACCATTTTTCTTTGCCTAGAATTTTTCCTTTCAAACCAATCTACTAAAGGTCATGTTGCCCCTATCTTGTAGTTCTATAATTATCCTGCAAAATTATGTCTTCTACCAACTTTCACTGAGAATATGGTGACAAGTCCTCTATGGTTGGTAGGACCTACTCCTCCTCCTAATACAACATGGAAGGCTCATAGAAATTTAGATTCTCCACATTCACTACTAAGTTAATGCACATGTATGGGGATATATTGAGTATGTAGTCACTATATCCCACCTTATCTAATATATCAAAAGGGCCATACTATAGAGCCTTGATCTTCTTACCAGGAACTTGTAGTCTTTCCTTGTTCAATTGTAATCAAACCCTACATCTCACGTTGAATGACTTCTCAGTTCTGTGTTGATCATGTCTATCCTTTTACGTTTCCTATGACTTATTCAATGTCTCATGTACTTGCAATTTTATACGTCTAATCTTCTTAACAATTTTTTATTCTCTTAATGCATCTTTTTTGAGTTCCTCCCTCACTCATCCTTGTTGTTCATATACAACATCCAAGGGTGAAGGTGGAAAATATCCAAAGAAACCTCCAAAAGGTGACTTAGTAGTAGAAGTGTGGATTGCTCTATTATAAGAGTGGTGTATAAAGATCAAATTTTCATCCCATGTCTTTAGATGATTTTGATTGTAACCTCTCAAAAGTTGCACCAAAGTCATGTTGACTACTTTTATATTCCCATCAATTTGTGGATGGAAGATTGTATATCTCTTCAACTTAGTGTCCATCTTCTGCCACAATTTAGTCCAAAATGCAATGAAAAATCTAGTATCCCTTTCTAAGATGATGCTCCCTGGTTTCCCAAAAAGCACCCAGACCTATTCATAGAAATTGTTTGTTGCTTCTTGTCCTTCGATGGTCTTTTTACAAGGCATGAAAATCAATATCTTGTTGAACTATCAAATATCACAAATAGATAGCCATGTCCCTTCTTGGTTGTTGGTAAACCTCCCAAAAAATATATGGAAATTGTTTTCCAAGGTAGAGTGGGTATAGGTAAGGGATGGTATAGACCTTGCTTCCCATTACTGGGCTTCCAAGTACAATAAATTATGCATCCTCTAATATAGAATGCTACATATCCTTACATTCTGGGCTTGTACACATACCTCTATAAGTCAATAACTATCTTCCCAACACCAAAATGTCATGCAACCTTGGAGGAGTGAGCCTCTATGATAACATGCAATATTTCACCTTTAAGAGAATATAATTTGTCTAGATTATAGAGTAACCATTTATGGAGATATTAGTTAGCCTTACCATCACCTTATTCTATACAAATTTGGCTTGGTAGCTTCCAAAACACCTCCTTGAAGTCCTCATCTTTTGTCTGTGCCTCTATGTATGCATCACAAGTAAAAGTCTCCATGTGCATCAAATTTCCTAAAGTTGTAATCTTGGATCTGGGTGGCCTTGAAAGCATGTCCTCCAACCAGTTTGTGTTTCCCTTATTTCACCTGATGACTAGATGAAATTGTTTTAAAAATTCCATCCACTTATAATTTTTGGCTTGTTTTAGCTTACTCTAGGCTTGGAAATACTATAGTAGTTCACAATTTGTGTGGTTGATGGTCTCTGTTTCAAGATAAATCCGTGAGTGTGGACACAAACCGATCTCCCTAGATCCACCTGGATCTAGAACAAAATAGGACAGAATAATACACTTTCCCTAGATCTAACCTATTGAACGAACTAAGAGGTAAGGATTATGGACATACCTTATGAACGCTCTCCTTAGGTCTCTATTGTTCCTAGATTCACTTCAATGCTCTTTTCCCATTTAGATCACAACAATACAAACCAATCGAAGTGAAGGCAGATCAATATATTCAATAGCTAATCTATACATATGATCAAGGAGTTATGTAATAAAGTGACATCATCTTTATGGGAAAGGGACATATTACTGTATTGAATTAATTGAAAGTGAAACTTACAACCTGAGCCTTGATGTCATATGTATCCTTTCGATGGCTCCTAGCTCTGACACACACACTTGCTCATGCATGAAGAAAATCAACCACTTTTGATGACCTTGCTGTTGTCTCTAGCTGTTGTAGCAGCAATCCTCCATACAGTCTTGCACTAATTCTCCAATCAATCTCTTGCTAGTCTACTTCTTGCTTCTTAACCTTTTCCATGAGCAATCTCCTCAATATATAGGAGAAGATAGATTCATTACTTGGATAGGAAATGATCCCAAGATATCAGGAAAACTAGTACTTAGATAACCATTCGCTAGCCAACTCATTCTTCTCGAAGATTCCCTTCTAGAAGGCTCGAGAACTTCATC
>JZKD02S1648223.1:135172-150095 GCA_000966675.3 Picea glauca | reverse complement strand
TGACCTTCTTAGTGAATTTAATTAAGATATGACCCATAATAACTCAAAATTACGGAAATCGTCGGAATGCAATGAAACCAAAGCCCAGTTGTGCGGAATGGATCCTGATGATGATCGATGCAAGTCGGCCCAAATAAACCCCTCAATATCTCCCGAACTCTCTGTCACCCCTATCTGGCTACTCGGGTAGGCATAACACTCTAAAATGTTGTAATGTTATAATGTCCCAAAATGGAAACATTACAGGGAATCCATGGAATGGTGTTGGAAAGGTACTAGCTTCCTCATTCTTCGCTTAAGTGTGGGAGGGTGTGGGAAATTATTTCTCTAGAAAAAAAAATGTGATACTTGATAAGCCCATTTTATAACCTTGTAAAACCTCCTCAAGTAGTCAAGGACTGTGATCTATTCAATTTTAAACTCCTAAGATGTCTATCATAGGCTTTGAAGTTCGAACCATTGTGCTCCAATACCATGTTAACTTTAAGAGTGCATACACAAGATGATAGACAAATACATATGGAGAGAATAATAAATGTTTCATATCAGTGCTACAACAAATACATCATAGGGCTAGCCTGAGGTAGGTTTCCCGAGTACTCTCTCATAAACAATCTCCTATTATAACATTTATAGTACTTTAAGGAAGTTATGGTGGTTCAACAACCTAACACTAACCATTACTTAACACATGCTTTGTACCTAACTTGAACAATAACACTAACATTAAAGCACAATCACTCAAACATGACCAAATATATATTTCAGTATTGATATTATCCCAACACACTACCATTAATTGTAGGGGTGATTTCAATAAATTACAATAACATTTTTCACCTAGGGAGAATAAAAGTTGAGTACTCATTAGTTTAAGCAAAAGAACTAATGTGAAATTTAGGATACACAGATTTATGTTATATTGTTTTATTTTTTGAGAGCTTTTAGCAAAGATACATTTTCTGACAGAATAGATGACAAAAAAGTGTCATTTCCAATACCAAGTTGTGATGTTGGTGAACAATAGTCTCTGCCACAACCATTTCAGTATAAAGCCAGGCATGGCGAGAGATGAGACGTGCAAGGGTCCTATAATGATTATCAGTCCAGTCCATCATTGGTGCTACACTGCATAACATTAGATTTTTAATCAACAATATTTTACACCTCAGGGCATTGATTACCAATGTTAATGCTTTACTTGCCTTGTAACATCAAAAATTACTGGTGCAAAAGCATTGACTCTCCTTTTTACTCACCTGAACCGAGGAGGAAGATACTGCCTACTTCCACTAGCACGCACTTTAAATTTGCATAGCTGTGACAACCATGCTGTAGTGGCAGAGATGAATTTGGTGGGAAAAAAGTGACAACCTAACACTGGAGTAGAACTTGCAAATCGGTGAGGAGCAAAGCAATACGACTTCCTACCATCATGTATCTGGTATGGAGTACGGCAATAACAGATCAAAGAAACTGGCAGAGGCAGACGATAACAGCCAATATTCATCATGCCTTCACACCTTAGAAATACTGACAGAAACCTAATCATCCGAAGCAGACATTCAGATGAAAAAATGGAAACGTGAAGCATTCACTGATGTTCCAAAAACTGATATACTATCTGGACTCATTTCTAGCCAATGGCAGTGATCTCTAGGATAAATTGACGTGTTTCCATGAACCAGCACAACACAGAACAGCAACCCCAGGAACCTTGTTCACACCTTCATCACAAATGAAACCCAGAAGAAGTGAGATATTAGGATGGCTAAGGAGAAAATGAAATGATAAAATACGACAGGAAAGGAAAAAAGAATTATGCCAACTTTAAACAAAACTTTGAAAATATTTGAGGTGGAACATGAACCAAAAATATGTTTACAAAAAGAAATAGCTACTTTGCACGTCAACATTGCAGATATGTTTGAAGAGAAGTAAGAGGTGACTTGCCAAAGGTTTTGGTGCATCTAAGAAAGGATGTGCTAGGGACTCTTCTTTCAAGCCTAGATTAAATTATATTTTAAGCAAATCAATACAACAAAACTAGATTTATATATTGAAAACGCAAGAAACATGTTTAAAACTTCAATCAAAGGATGATGGAAAAAAGCAAACATTGGAATATCATTTTGTGACTTTTAATCATTAACAAGCCAGCCAAGACTTCATGCAGTTTTTAACTTCTCACATATCATACGATCATGCCCAGCTGAATAAAACCCGGATCACCTAAAGATCCAAATAATTAACCTTGGAAATAAGATATACAACTCACAAATATGAAATACTAAGGCCAATAAACTTGTTCAGGAAAGCTCAAAGTCATGAACTCAAACTCTAGAGTCCATACTTCCTGCCTAGAACTAGCAGGACTCTGAACTTGAATCATCAAAATCATTTTCAATATCAGTTTCTAAACAGTGACACAGCTGGCAAAGATGATAAGAGTGATGAGCAAAGTTGTAACAAAAACTTCAGGTTGAGAAGGCTAAAATACTGATCTAGCGTTTTGCACTGAAAAATCCATGCCAAGACTCTACTAGTAGCATTTTCACTAAAATCGCTATGCCAAGACTCACTTAGAATCCTTTTGTACTAAAAGTTCTATGCCGAGGCTTGGGTAGAAACAAGTACAATGGCCAAAACAAAAATCTCCTCACAGAAAATTACAGAGCAAAATGCCAATGAGGACCCTAATGATGATAAAATGATAGAGAGTGTTTGAATAACATTGTGCTAATATGAACAACCTGAATATTTCCTTGCCATGCTCATGAAAATGGCCACTTGCACTACAATCCCTATGCCAAGACTCACTTAGAAGCCTTTTGTACTTGTTACCCCCCCATGTCTATGGGTAACTGGAGGAGATCATGTCTCGAGGCCTGCAATGGAGAAAATGATCCCGACCATGATGATGATGATCAATATGTCCACAGATGGCAGACGAGCAGCCCCCCTTATTTGCCTCCCAACACAAATCAACCAAGGCTCGTCACATTCAAGCAACCCAGAGTATGGGAGATGGTAAGCTATTGTCACCATGAGGTATGTTAGTCCTTTTATGCAAAGTGTTGTGCTTAATTTGTCGGGCATGTGGATCAATGATCTTTGGTTGAAGTTGGATAATGGATCGCTGGCTTGGGAAATTGTGTTCATTGCCTTGTTTCACCTTGGTGGTCAGCTTTTGTGCCCTACTCCCGTGTTGTCACCGCCCAGGGAAAAGTGGTACTACTAGGGGGCCCTTCCAAGGGTAACGTTTCGCTCCCAACCATACTTAACACCTTCCATATTAAAGTCTTTCACATGTCCTAAACTTCAGCTATGGGCCATTCTCTCATGAGAAGAGGGGCAGAGGGTCGAGGTTGTTTCTCAACTGCTATAAAAGAATAAGAAAATCATGCTAGAAAAGAAAGTGAACATAGCAAAGCAAGACCACCAAAATCTAGTCCAACTTGAGCTCTACTCTTTCAGTGCTAGCCCCGGTCCCAAAAATGTAATACTATAGCTTGAAACCTTGTACAAAAGGGGACCCGCAAATTTGCAAATATAAATGAAAGCATGGAATACCATCAGCAACATTTGCTTCTTCTTTATCCCATATCACAGTGTCATCAATTGGCTCCTCATCCCAAACCATGTTGTCACTCTGTTGGAATAAAACTGTATCAGCGCTATCTTCTTCCTTGTCTTCCCAAATTTCTTTTGTGGTCTCAAGTTTTAAGGCCTCATGAGCGTCCATGTGTTCATTTGCAGGAGAAGACACATATGAAATGTCAACATTTTCCTCATTTTTAGAAATATCAGAATCTCCAAAAACTAGTACCTTTTTCCTTGGCATCTTCACCTTCTTGTCCACTGATACTTCGGGTTCATACCACTAAGGATGTTTGATGGTACAAAAATCCTTGAATGACATGGATGTGTGAAATGTCTCACTAAACGCCATATATTCCCTCAAACAATCTGTAAACTCTCATCTTGCTCTTGTTGTCTTGTTTGTTTCCCCTTTGAACTACTAGCTCCATTGTTCCCTGCATTGTTTTAATTGTTTGTCATAGCCAAGCTTGTATACCCTCACGGGCTGGGAGGATCACAAGCTCTGATACCACTGTAAAATCCCCACTAAATTTTTTGGGATTTTTCCTTAGTTTAATAGTGTGGACATTTCGTCAAACACTTTGATGATAAACCCCATTCACTGTTGTAACTTCTTAAGTGAATTGATGGTTTATATCTTCTATCGAACAGTTGGTTAACATGCTAAACTCCACTACCGAAACCCCTTGGTAGCTGCTGCTTATGTTTTATGTCTGCTGGTTGGTTTGTTGGATGTGGTTTCCAGTGTAGAGATAAGGGTTTGATGCCAAACAATTACATAAAATATATATAAATTATAACAGCATGTTTGCTATCACAAATAACTCAGCCAAAGAACCAAGAGGACACCAAATCTGATCTGATTTATTGCAACAATAATTTATGACAGCCAAAGTACAATGAAAACATGAGCAAACAGTACAGCAGTAATGATATGGAACCTGGTATTTTTTTCGTAGACTGTTTCTGTAGTTATTTAAATGGATATGGTTGTAGATGACAGCAGCCAGTATTTAGCTTGCATAACAGCAGTAACTTGTTCCCAACAACAATGGACAGCAACCACAAATGATGGCGACCTCCCACAAGGAAATCGGCCCCTATATCAGTCAACTCGACCTCTGCAATGAGAAAACTCAGCCAGCAATAGTTATCTCAGTCCCCCAGACCTGTAAATCGACCCAACAGCAAGGTAACTCAGCCAGCAATGGGAAATCGGCCTCCTCCAAGTAAATACGCCCTCTTGGATGATAGATTCGGTCCAGCAAGCAAGAGTCACTGCCCAGATTCAAGGAAATACGCCCAGCATGTGTAGAACTCATCCAACAATAGATAACTCGGCCTCCAAGCTAAGAGAACGTTGCCCACAACACCAAAAACGTAGCCACGAGCTAAAACTCGCCCTTCTCAAGTCGTCGAATGATGAAATCTCAGCCACAATGAAGCACAATGAAAGATCTGAGTGATCTTCCCTCAACGATGATACGATCAACTAGGGTGGATAGTTTCACCACCGAACCCAATCTTCTCTCTAGGGTTTTTCGTCCCAAGAGCCAAAGCCACAAGAGCTCTCTCAATTTTGTTTTTAGAAAATAAGAATATGCATAATGAGAGAGGGCGCCCTCATTCCTCTTATATTTCCTTGTTCACCATTTTCTGACCCTTTTACCCTTTTACACTAAAGTGAATTTTTAATTTAACTTTAGTAAAATCACTTTATTGATTTATTAACCCCTTTTGCTCCAAAAAGTGATTTATTTGACTTTAAAGCATTTTTAGGTACTGAAAGTCACTTTTTATCCTCTCCAACATTTAAAGCTCTTCATCCCAATTTCAACAAACTATTACACCAAGGTACCCCTCTTAAATAAATTATTAAAATGAGAACCTTAGTGCAATCCATTAAATAATGCTTATTAATACTCTCAAATTTACGGCAATAGTCGAAATGCTCTGGAACCGAAATTGACTGCACAAGAATGATCACGATGATAAAAGATGATGAGCGGACCTTTGAAAGAATCATATAACTCCTCCAAACCACTTGAGCTCATTGTTGACCTCAAATTACCCCTATGGTCAAACTGACATAAACCCATAAGGTCATCTACAACTGCAGAGTAAGGGAATCCAAAAATGGGGACATTATATGTTGTGAATTGTTTAATGAAAGTTTTAAATCAGATAAGCACTACAACACTCCAACAGTAAACACAAAATATAACAGCAATAAACATAAAATCATATCAGCAGTAAGAGGGGACATTACAGTGGTATCAGAGTTGTGCATCCTACTAGCCTGAGGGAAATCAAGGAAAGATATTTTAAGATTGTTTCCGAGAGTCACCAGCACTATACCTTTCAATTTCAGAAGTGGTAACTTGGTATCAAGGCTTGCATTCAATGACTTAAGAGAGATGAAGACAAATCAAGAACTCATGGCAGAATTTTTGCCAGTTTTTCAAGGATATCAGAAGAATCTAACAACATTGTTAGAGCATCCTGAGTTGTTGGAGCCTCACTTATCAGTTGGGAAGAAAGAAGACGAGTTCAAATCTGAAGTGGTTGGTGATGTGAATGCCTCATCTCATGATGGAAGTTTGACAGAACCCCGGGATGACTTCTTGGAAGAGCATGCGGTTATTCATGTTGAGGATGTGTGCAATGAGGTTGACAAAACAACAGCCTTTAATACATCATTAGAGCAATCCTCTGAGGTCGATAACACCAGTGCATATGATGGGCATGTTGATAGCACATATGATGAAGTTTTCCAATCAGCTAGTAATGATGATACTCATAAGTTGATGGCAAATTGTTGTTGGAGGGCTCCAGGGACACATAAGAATTTTGAAGGACTACTTTCCCTTGCAGATTTTCAAGCGCTCAAAGGAGCATTGTTGGCAATGAAATCTAATTACCTACACCTTCATCTTCTCATGCTTGATGAGATTTGTTTTGATGTATTGAAAGGGAAAGAAAACGCGGTTGATAAGCTTACCCATGGGCTTAAGGTTACCAAGGATTCTTTGAAGAACACTCAAATGGCCCTTCAAGAATCAAAAATTCAGGTTGATGAGCTTTGTGTGGAGTTGAATTTGGCACATTCTTCATCATCCACAGCAAAAACTCAATCTTCTATGGCAGCCATAACACATAAGGATGTTAGTGGTACTCGTGATTTGAGGACAGAGCCTCTTGTGATGGTCAAGAACAAGGAGCATTCAGATTTGCAGGGACTTGAAGAAAGGTATGATTCAGGAATTTATGATTATACACATAGTTTGTGTCATGGGGATCACGAGCCACGAGGGTTTCCCAAGATATATCTTGTGTTCTGTGATTGTTTATCTTTCGGTGATCCTATTATATGCAATTGTTAATGAATGTTAAAGAAGATAACTGTAACTTCTAAAATTATAACATGGTATCAAAGGAGGCCTGAATAGAAAACAGTTCGCAAATCTAGAAGACAAAAGGAGACGTTTTTCTTGATAGGAGTGGTTGTCGGACAAGACAAGACCACCAGCAAGTGCGCCCTAGTGGAGCGCATCTTTTCCCTGGATCATGTAATGTCCCCACCTTGGGACATCATTACATTACAGAGTGTTATGGTGCCCAGAGTAGCCAGATGGAGATTATAGCGAGTACAGTGACAATTGAGGGATATTTTGGGGTTCGGCTTGTATCACTCATCTCATTTCATCATTATGATCCATTCCGCACAGCTGGGCTTTGGTTTCGTTGCATTACGACGATTTCCATGATTTTGAGTTATTTTGGTCTATAGGTTAATTAAATCCACTAAGGAGGTCATATTGGGCATAATCCTTGGAGGAACCTCTTAGTGTGATAGCTCATTGGAATCGGGAGGAACAACACTACAGGATAGGATGATGAGAAGTGACTTTCAGTGGCCAGGGAAGCCACAATGAGAGATAAGGTGCTTTTCAAAGGTAAAAAGGTTAATTAATTAATTAAGTAAAAGTCACTTTGGAGGGACAAGGTGAGCAAGAAGTATAAAGGAGAGGCAAGGGCCTCTATTCTCTCATTCAGGTATGATTATCATTTTTGATATCTGGCTTCTAGCTAGTGAGCCCATGCATTGGGGGTTTTGAGGGTTTTGACTTAACAAACCCTAGAGAACAACTTGATGGTGAAAGATTCCACCTATCTTGTTCCAAGTTTGGTCTCAGGGATGCAATACTCCACCCACACCATTCTACTTCAGATCTACTCAGTTGCAGAAGAGTTCTACACCAGCCACAGGTACAAGAAGAGAGAGGGCACACCATTCATTGAGGGAAGTTCGTTCCATGAGATTGGAAGGGCTTCTGGGAATTCTAGCACCTGGGTTTTCATTACAGGCTCTTGAGCATCAGATCTAGTTCATTCCGAAGGAGTTTTATGTGCCATTTAATTTATTAGATGCATTGGACGAATTGGAGGAGAGGGGCGCACTTCAGAAAGTGGTTTCAGTCATTTGATAGCTCAGATCTTCATTATTTCGCTTGGGACTTCATCAGTGAGGTAACCGGGCCCCGATCTATCATTTCAATGATTTTGTGGAGCATTTAGAGGCCTCTAGGAGGGAGGCTGAATTATCTAGGGTTTCAATCATCCAGGGGGCGCAAGTTCAATAGAGGGTTATTCATTTGGTGGACCATCTCTTCACCAATCCATCGGAGACTTTACCAGGTGTCTTGTGTTGGGTCGATCTACAGTTTGGCATCTTCATTGGAGCATTTGGAGGACATTAGCTATAGGGCCGAATTGTTGAGGGTACTCTGCAGAGCGTAACCCATCCAGTTGGGGGTTTGGCACTCCACACGGCACAGATCTCTTTTGTACTGGTCTTCATGGTGTATTCAGCCTTTGGAGGCTTGTAGTCTCTTATTGGAGCATTTTGTAGCAGCTCTTAGTATGTTTATTGGATCCATCTGATGATCATTCCAGATCGGCTTCACTCTTGTATCAGGTTCTTGCTATTTACATTAATATAGGTCAGAACTTTGCTATTGGTTCCATATTTGGTGTATCTTGTATTCCCATTGATTGTATCTTCAGATCTATGTGTGATAACTGAATATAAACCCTAAGGCCAAATTTAAGAAGTCAACCTGCAAGCAAATACCCAACATAAGTAAATCAGCAAAGTGTTTGACGAAATGCCACAACCAGAAACAGTTAAAAATTCATGCAAAACGTGATGTTCCTGGCATCTTGGCTTGGGACCATTACAGATCAGATCTTCATAATCCAGAATTTGTGATTTAGGGGCAGGATGACTACCGCAACCAAGATTGATGAGAAGTTGGAGGGAGATGACAACTTCAGAGCCTGGAGGTACAAAGTATCCCTCCTCCTAGAAGAACATGATCTAGAGAAGTTCAATAAAGAAGAGGTTTCAAAACCAGAGGGAGATGAGGCTAAAGAAAAGCACAAGAAGGATATGGTCAAAGCAAAGAGGATTATTGCAAACTCCATTAAGGACCATCTTATTCATCACATATCTTCATTATCCACTCCAAAAGAAATGATGGAGGCATTAACCCCACTGTTTGAAGGCAACAACATCAACCAAAGAATAACCCTGAGAACTCAGTTAAAGAACGTGAGAATGCAGAATTCAGAAACCATCCACGCTTACTTCTCAAGAGTGAACCAGATCAAGGAGCAGATAGAAGCCATTGGTGATACAATGAATGGAGAAGAAATGGTGATGACCACCTTCAATGGCCTCTCAAGGTCATGGGATGCATTTATTCAAGGGATATGCTCAAGAAGGAAGCTACCCAAGTTCAATAGGCTATGGGAAGATTGCAACCAAGAAGAAGCAAGGACGGCAGCAAGAGAAGAGAAGATGACGGATGATGATCAATCCCTAGCCGCCCACACTAGAAAAGGAAAGAGCAAGAAAGAACCCTCCTAACCCAAGAAGTTTCAAAAGGGCCAAAGAAATAACCCAAATATCAGTTGTAAAAGGCATCATGTTCATACAGTTGAAGATGATGAACCACCCAAGAAGGTTGCAAAGGAAGATGAATCAAGTGATGAGGAGTATGTTCTTATCTCAACCCTTACAGGAACTGTCACTCATGGAAGTGACATTTGGTTGGTGGACAGTGGTGCTTCCAAGCACATGACAAGTTATAAAGACTCCTTGTCTAACCTTACTCATAAGGATTCACCGCACAAGGTGAAATTGGGAGATGACTATCAGTATCCGACCAAAGGAGTAGGAGAAGCCTCCTATAAGTTAGACTCAGGAAAGCCAATGAGATGAAGGAATTTCTCTGTGTTCCTGGATTGAAGAAGAACTTTCTCTCAATTCCAGCATTGGATGAGAAGGGTTACAGAGTTGCATTTGTTGATGGACAAGTTTTTATGTGGCCTACAGGGAAGACTTTTGATGATGTTGTGGTGATTGGAGTTCAAGAGGGAGGACTCTACAAATTGAAAGGGTGATCAGATTCAGCATTAATTCATGACACTGTGAATCCCAGTGAATTATGGCATAGGAGATTTGCTCACCTACATTACAAGGCTCTACTGAGTGTGAGCAAGATGGTGACGGGACTACCAGAGATCCAGGCAAAACCAGATGACATGTGCAAAGGTCTCCTCAGATGTCTCTCTCATAAGGAGGGCATTGACTATGAGGAGACATTTGCTCCCATGGCGAGATATACCTCGATCAGGACTATACTTTCGTTGGCCGCAATAATGAAATGGAAGGTGCATCAGATGGATGTGAAGACAACCTTCTTGAATGGTGAAATAAAAGAGGAAGTATATGTGGAGCATCCATAAGGGTTCAAGGTACATGACAGGGAGACGCATGTGTGCAGATAGAAGAAGGATTTATATGAATTAAAGCAGCCACCCAGAGCATTGTATGGCATGATCGACAGTTATCTGACGAGCTTAGGATTTACAAAGAGCAGTGCATATCCTAACCTTTACTTTAAGGTTGTGGATGATGGTCCGGTAATACTACTGTTGTATGTGGATGACTTGTTTCTAATAGGTGTGGAAAAGCTCATCTCAGAGTGTAAGAGAAAACTGGCTGTTGAGTTTGAGATGAAAGATCTCGGGATGATGCATTACTTTTTGGGTCTCGAGGTATGGCAGAGACAGGATGAGATCTTTCTGAATCAAGGGAAGTATGCAGTGGAAATCCTGAAGAGGTTCGGGATGTTGGATTGCAAGGCAATGTCTACACCTATGGTATCAAATCTGAAGTTGTTGCAGGATACGAATTTAGAGACTGTGGATGTTACTTTATACATGCAGATGGTGGGTTCGTTGATGTACTTGACGAACACGAGATCGGATATATGTTTTGTTGTGAACACCCTGAGTCAGTATATGGAGCAGCCCAGGCAGGTTCATTTGGTCGCAGCAAAACATGTGATAAGGTACCTTAAGGGTGCATTGGATTATGGTCTCAGGTATGTGAGAGACCGTGACTTCGGGTTATATGGATATTCGGATTCATATTGGGCCGGCAGTATTCCTGATCGGAAGAGTACTTCGGCATATTGCTTCAGTCTAGGCTTCGGTATGGTTTCGTGGAGCAGCAGGAAGCAATCATGTGTAGCACTCAGTATGGCTGAGGCTGAATATGTGGCAGCATGTAGAGAAGCAATGTGGCTTCGGAAGCTGTTGTCTGGGTTATTTGGTCTCAAACTGGAGGCGACCTGCATTTGGTGTGACAACCAGAGTTGCGTGAAGTTGTTAGAGAATCTGGTGTTCCATGACAAGTCGAAGCATATCGAGATCAAATATCACTATATCAAGGATATGGTGCAGAGGGGAGCAGTGAGGCTCCAGTACATGACTGTCGAGGAGTAGGTTGCGAACGTGTTGACCAAGCCACTGTCGAAGACGAAGTTCGAGCACTTCAGGGACAAGCTTGGCGTGGTCCCTCTTCAGAGGGAGTGACGAGGTACAAATGCATTGTGGGGTAGTGGATGTCCTAGGGACATGTTGTAGCTATTTGAGAGCTACCCATAGGCCTTGGATGCATTGGCTGTGAAGTCATAGGGGTGCACATGATGAGGTACAGATGCATTGCAAGGTAGTGGATGTCATGGTGACATGTTGAAGCTATTTAAGATCTACCCACGGGCCTTGGATGCATTGGTTGTGAAGTCATGTTGTACTATGGATATCCAATGATGTATAGATTCATATGTTCAATAGTCAATGGTCATGAGCTCGTGTGGCAACAAAGAATACCTTCCTAGTTAAGAGGGAGTGTTGATATTTTGATGTAACTATGGAAGATATTCTTTTGTATTTGTATTGGTCAAACCTCGAGAAGGTTATTGTAATCTTATTGTATAAATCGGCTCAAAATAAATTATTATTTTATTGTTATCCTTATTGTAAAAGTCAAAACGGCCCCTCTTAGGGTTGCATCTTTTCGGTAGTCAAGTTATGTGTATAAATAGAGGTCAAGTTCCTCTCATTTGTATACACACACAACTCGCCTTCTCTTGTGTATTTGGAGCATAGCAAAGGAGGTCTCGCGCAGGAGGTCTTGGTTTCTTAGTCTTTGGTATCTTGGTCTTGGTCTATTTGTGGAGAGCTATAACGTGACATTGTATTGGTTGAAGGAATCTATACTGAGGAATCGGTTGTTGGGTTTCCTCCCCCACGAGGGTTTCCCAGGATATATCTTGTGTTCTATGATTGTTTATCTTTCAGTGATCCTATTACATGCAATTGTTAATAAATGTTAAAGAAGATAACTGTAACTTCTAAAATTATCACCATTTGCAGGTCGTGTGGGTGGAAGGAAGAGGCTGAATTATTTATCTGCAGTTGTGGGGGTTTCAAGAAGAGGGTCGTACCCTATTTGTAGCTCGTGGTAGCCTTGGGGAAGGCTATATTCATCATTACAGCTTGTGTAGCCTTAGAGAGAGGTCGCCTCCATTGTTTACAGGTTGTTGAAGCTCAGCAGAGAGGTTCTAACAACCATTAAAAGAGGGTCATTCTACCTAATACCAGGCCGTGAGGATTCCAATAAGGGTCTCTGCCAAATATTTACAAGTGTGGATTTAAGGAAGGGGTTATACCCATTATAACAGGTCGTGGACATCTCAAAGGGGTTGTAGCAATTGTTACAAGCCATGGGCATCATAAGGGAGCAATGCCATCTTTATTGTTGATTGTTGAAACCTCCAGGAGGGCCATAGTATTATTATTACAGGTTGTACAGTTCTGACAGTTCGAGAGTGTTGTTGTGGAGGGTGCAAGAGGACGAGTTTCCTTGGGAACAGCACAAGGCTAGATTTGATCTCTTCTTCATTGGATATTGTTATCATCTACATATTAGATTGTTGACTCCTGGTGTAATTTTGTAAGGGACCGAACTGTCATTTTCTATTTGTTGTCCAAGCGGGTCACCTACAGGTTAGAATAATAAAGAGATCTAATTGTGTTGTTGATTTTACCACTGTTATAAGAGTTTGGTTGAGTTTGTAATCACTTCCATCATATGTATTGTTGTTTATTTGGTATTGAATAAAGTGAATCCCCATTTGTGTGCCAAGTGTGATATGGAATTGTTGTAAAACTATTTGACAAAATATCTGAACCAAATTGTTTGACGAAAGTTTTGAACCAAATACCATTAAAACACACCAACAACAAACATAAAACATATCAGCAGTGAACACTAGACAGAACTATTAGAATATAATGGATGTGCTCGTTTAAGCATAGACAATATAGCAATATCGTCACCCAACCATAGGCCGAAGCCACCCCCGAGCACCTTAACCTTCACAGAGAATGATTCTGGAAGCAAACCCTAGGCTTAATAGCCAAACAAAGGTGGCGCACCTCTCTCCAAGGATAGTGCACCAAGCAAGAATAACAAAAGTTGATCAGAGAGTCCAACCTAGAAAAACCGAAAATGCAGATTGCAGTACTGTCGGCAGCAGGTGCTCCCAAGACTTGCGCACAAACTGGCCAACTGCAGTGCGCACAAGTGTACTTCTGCAGTTCTGAGAATACTGGCCAAAATGAAGATTGGCCTCCTATATTTATATTGTTTCTGCCAGACTGCCTGGGTCGACTTCTCATTCTGGGTGTTAATTACTTAGTATATAACATTTCCTTTAGTCGACTTCTTCTCTTGGAGGCTAATAACCTAATACAAATCATTCTCTTGAGCCGACTTGTTTTCTAGGGTTCTTAATCAATTATTTAGGGTTTCTTCTTGCTTCCCGGAATATTCTATTCTTGTCAGGTTTACACATGAAGGTAAATACCTCCCGCAACTACCATAATATCAACACTCCCTCCTAGCTAGGGAGGTATTGAAGGCAATGGTCTTGAGCACAAACATATCATTCAACCGGTAACATCATCATAGTGTATAGACTATCTCATTATTAGATCATGAGCACCATCATCACTATCAGTGTCATCTGACAACATCAACTGCATCATCTCTCGAAACCATACTCCATCTGAGTAATCAAACATGATGTTGAATAAGTCACTCACTCCAAGGAGTGATTCAAGAGCCATTCTTCTAATCCGGGCATATGTCCTAGAAGAATAGATGTTCTGGACCATTTTCCGTCTGGAGAATCTCTGTCCATCGGTGCACTGATCATCCATCTAGTTGATAATCATTTTCAATACTTCTGATAGTTTACAAAGAAATCAGAACAATGTCATTCAATAGAACACAACTATGTCTATCCATAGTAGTACACAACTAAAATCTAGTGGTACACTACCACACCAAGTAGCACACAACTACTTGATCAATGACATATAGTCACAATCAGTGGAACCCATCCACCACAGTAGCATACATCTACTGTCCAGAGACATACAATTTCCATAGCAATCATATCATCTGATATCAACCTGCACAGAAAAACAATGTCATGATATAAACTGAATCATCTGGGCCATTCTTCCACTCACATCTGTGAGATCTGGAAGAGCATCTTCCCCTCAGAAGGTAGAACATCAGTCATGAGCTACTGGACTATTCTTCTCAAGCATAGAAGAATAACTGTCCTGATTTCTAAGCCTGGACCATTCACCTATCTGGGCTATTCCTCCGGCACTAAACAAAGTGCAACTTGGAGAGAATGAGTCTGCCCTAGGGAATGCCTGTCCTAATTGTTGAACCTGGACCATTCACCTATCTGGACCATTCCTCCGGCACTAAACAAAGTGCAACCTGGAGAGAATGAATCTGCCCTAGGGAATGACTGTCCGGACCATTTCCTAAGGAAATGACTGTCCTGCACCAACCTCCAAAACGGACCATTCTTCGAAACTG
>JZKD02S1648223.1:93938-104780 GCA_000966675.3 Picea glauca | reverse complement strand
GTTAGAGAAGAAGAAACAAGAGAGGCATCACCATGTATCATACTTAACGGCAAAAAAACTATGGGGGAAGAAGATGATGCCAGGATCAACAGTATGTTCAATATTTTGAATGATTTGGCCAAGGGTCAAAAGGTCATGATGGACCTTATGGGGAAGCTAGCTAAGAATTGCTTAGAGGGCCCAATGAAGTAGAATTGGAATGGTGATGGGGATTCAAACAATGGAGAGGGTATCCATTCACACACTACCATGTAGATCCACCCCCACTTGTACACCAAATCCCCCAGACCCACTATGCCTCAATTTTTGGGGATTGATGTCGCAGGTCCATTGATGCAGGTTGATCAGGATGAGCGCTATAGGGCATATTTAGAGGAGTATAGGAGGTTGGGAGATGATTTCCACTCAACCATGTCTTTTTTTGAGTTCTGCAATATGAAGAGAAAAAACCGATCGTGAGGGCCCATGAGGGCCATGACACAAAATTTTGAGTTCCAGCGTACCCTTGGGAAGGTCACCATTCCCAACTTTGATGGGGGCTCTAAATGCTTCGTGAGATCATGGGTGCAGAAGCTCGACACTTTCTTCCAGTTGCACCAGATGACAAAGACAGATTTCATTAAGTTGACCACCTTGCACCTGGATGGTGAGGCCCATGAGTGGTGGTACCATGGGTTAGTCACCATGCGACATGCTAGGGTTACCTCCTACCTGGAATTCACACAGAGGCTCATTGAGAGATTTGACAGGAAGGATCCAGAGCTTCACTTCAGAGAGTTGGCTCAACTCTAGCAGACAGGTAGCCCAGAGGGCTTATATATTTGAGTTTTAGAGGGTTGTTGTGATGGTGACAGACATTTTAGAGACCCATTTGGTGATGTTATTTGTTGAGGGAATATTAGAGCCTCTACGAGGATGGGTCAAGGCTTACAAGCCTGCCTCTTTATAGGATGCAGTCAACAAATCTTGTGACATGCAGGATGCAATACCTAAAAGTCGGTTTCTACCCAAACCCATTTTTACCCCAAAGACTAAGGAGACCAAACCACCTCAGAGAGATTAGGCTGGAAAAACCAAACTAAATGAAGAGACTGGGAGAGAATTGAGGAAAAATAAATTGTGTTTCAGCTGTCAGGAACCATGGGCACAAGGACACAGATGCGTTGGGAAGGAAAAAACGGGCAAGGCCCATTACATTGAGGTATACTCTGACAATGATAGTGATGAGGATGAGGAGGTGGAGCAGGCACATGACCAGGGACATCCAACATCAGGAGAGGAGTCTTCACACGTTGGGGCTAAGGTCCCAGTCATGGCCTCGATGTCAGGATTTCCGGGGTATCATACCTTCAGGGTCAGAGGTGTCCTACAGGAGCACAAGGTGACAGTTTTGATTGATGGGGGAGCATCCCATAACTTCATTGACGCTGACATGGTTGAGAGGAAATGAATTCTGACAGAGGAATTTGATGGGTTCATAGTAGTCATATCAGGAGGCCACCAAATGAGTTGCACCAAGTGGATTCCCAAGCTCACAATAACCATGGGAAACTACTCAGTGACAAATGCTTTATTCGTGGTGGATGTACCAGACACCAATGTAGTTTTGGGCGTTCAATGGATTTACTCTATTGGGAGATACACTATTGATCAGAGGACCATGAATATGGAGTTCACAGGCCCAGATGGCAAGAAAGTGGTCCTACAAGCCATGCACCAATACCTGTCGAAGATTGTGTCATTGCACAACATGGAGGCAGACATGAGGCATGTTGATATAGAGTGGGTTGTAGAGTGTTTTATTTCTGACAAAGAACCACCAAACCGTCTACAACAGCTTCCAGAGGAATTACAGGTATTACTCCGCAAACATCATAAGGTATTTAGTGACATTCCTCCTGGCATTCCACCTGATAGAGGTTTTGAGCATATCATAGAGTTAGAAGAGGGGGTCCAAGCAGTTATCACAAACCCCTATCGACACCCTAAAGTTTCCAAGGACAAGATTGAAAAGAACATCAAAGAATTGTTGAAAATGGGCCACATCCGCCCTAGTTCCAGCCTGTTTGCCTCTTCCGTCGTCTTAGTCAAGAAGAAGGATGGTACTCTGCGGATGTGTATTTATTACAGGGATCTAAACAAGAAAACAGTCAAGAATCGGTACCCCATACCCAAGATCGATGAATTAATGGATGAGCTTAGGGGAGCTAATTTTTTCTCAAAGATTGATCTTCAATCAGGGTACCATCAAATTAAGGTACGAGAGCATGACGTACCTAAGACAACCTTTCAATGCCACTATGGGCATTATGAGTTTCTGGTCATACCATTTGGGCTAACTAATGCCCCTGCCACTTTTAGGTCGTGCATGAATCATGTGTTCAATAAGCAGTTGAGGAAGTTCTTATTGGTCTTCTTTGACGACATCCTCATATACAACAAAACATGGGAAGAACATCTACGACATCTTGATGAAGTACTTGGTATTATAGAGAATGAGCAGTTGTATGAAAAGGAATCCAAGTGTGAATTTGGTATGACATATATGCTCTACTTAGGGCACGTGATTGGGGCGAATGGAGTACGGGTACACCAAGAAAAGATCAGGGCAATCATTGAGTGGCCAACTCCTAGAAATGTGACATAACTAAAGAGTTTCCTTGGTCTTTGCACTTACTACAGGAAATTTGTTAAAGGATTCTCACAGTTGATAGAACCACTGACCGATCTCACCAAAAAGGGGGCTTTGTTTCGATAGAGGAGGCCTGGGAGACATTCGAGAAAATGAAGCAGGTGGTGAGCTCATGCCCTATTCTAACACTCCCTGATTTCACTCAGCCCTTTGTCTTGGAGTGTGATTCTTCAGGTATAGGGATTGGGGTCGTCTTGATGAAGAATAACCATCCCATTGCTTTTGAAAGCCGCAAACTTAGGGAGTATGAGCGGTATTATTCGATATACGACAAGGAGATGTTGGCCATCATGCATGCATTGGCCAAGTTCACGCAATACTTGGCGGGGAACCAGTTTAATGTGAAGACAAATCACAATAGCCTAAGATTCCTCAAGGAGTAGAAATAACTGAGTGAGCGACAACATAAGTGGATCAGTAAGATTCAAGCTTATGATTTTGAGATAGAGTATGTGAAGGGAAAGAACAATGTGGTGGTTGATGATCTTTCCAGAATACCTCCCACTCTCTCACTCATAGAGGTTTCAATGGATTAAAAAGCTTTATTGCTGGTAGAGTATTCCAAGAATCAGTTTGCTTGCGAGATCCTTGATGGACAGACACAGGATGATCGCTACAAAGTTGTTGATGACATCATTTGTTATAAAGACAAGATCTACCTCGTACCAGAGTCCCATCTTAAGAACAAAATTATGCAGGTAGCACACAGTTCCCCATTGGCAGGACACCTTGGGTACTTGAAAACCCATAGGAAGATCATGGAAATATTTGCATGTAAGGGCCTTAAAACCGATGTGTTGAGATTCGTAAGGGAATGCAACATCTTCCAATAGAATAAGGGAGAGCACACTCATCGTGCTGGACTACTGCAAACCACTTCCCATTCCCGAACAAAAATGGGAAAGCATCTCTATGGATTTCATCACTGGGTTGCCCTAGGTACAAGGGAAGGATTGCATTTATTTGGTGGTTGAAAGGCTCACAAAGTTTGCACACTTCTTTGTCATACCCTCTAGGTATTAAGCAACATAAGTGGCCGAGGTTTTCTTGAGAGAAGTATTTTGATTGCATGGATTGCCACAAAATATTGCTAGTGACAAGGATCCTTGATTCATGGGAGGATTTTGGCAGGAATTATTTAGACTGGTTGGAATAGAGCTTACACTGAGCACCAGTTATCATCCTCAAAATGATGGACAGACCGAAATTCTGAACAAATGGTTAGAGGGCTATCTAAGGAATTATGTGTCAGGGCAACATAAAGCATGGATAAAATGGCTCCACTTGGGGGAACACTACTACAATACCATGTTCCATATGTCGATTGGGATGACACCCTTTTGAGCCTTGTAGGTTATGATGCTTTGACATTCATGGACCAAATATTTGGTGACAACAGGGCGCCTACGAAAAAATATTGGATACAGGAAAGCCAGGACATCCTATGGGTTCTCATAGACAATTTGTAGTCGGCTCAGAATTGACAAAAGATGTATGTCGACAAGAATCAGGTAGAGTGCATCCTTGAGGTGGGGGATCTGGTATATTTACGATTGTATCCCTATAGACAATCCTCACTTAAAATGAACGGGACAAAAAAATTAAAACCCAGATTCTATGGTCATTATCGCGTCTCGAGGAGAATTGGGGAGGTGGCATACGAGCTAGAGCTACAAGAGGGTAGTAAGATACATAACATGTTCCATGTTTCATGCCTCAAGAAGGAAGTGTGGCAACATATCACCACTTCCACTGAGTTGCCACCCTTGGACGAAGAAGAACAGTTGTTTCTAGTTCCTGAAGCAATCTTAGAAGTAAGGGAATGCAGGTTGAGGAATCGTACCATCAAAGAATATCTGGTTAAATGGAAGGACTTGCCTACAAAAGATGCAACCTGGGAAGGAGAACATGTGCTTCAACATCCAGGATTGAGTTTGCTTGAGGACAAGCAATATTGGGCGGGGAGGACTGTAATGTCCCCTTTTGCATAAAGGCACCATGGTGGAAATTCCGCTAGCCTAACCCATTCTTGTGGGCTAAGGCGGAAAAAGGGACCTAGGGGACATCAAATGCCTAGGATGAATTTATAAAGTTAATTTATCAAAAAGGGGGACATGGGTTCTAGGCAACTCAAAAATCACTTTAATTTTATAAAGTGGAAAAACTCACTTAAGTGAATTTATGAAATAAAGTAAAATAATGGGCGGGAAAAAAGAAAATGAGGAATAAAAGGGGAAAAGTGAGGAGTATCTCCTCATTCTTAAGCTTGCTTATTGAGAAAATAGATTTGGAGAGCTCTTGGAGAGTTTTCTAGGGTTTTTGGAAACCCTTGCATTTATCTATGTTTTCAGTGTTGAAACTATACACCCTAGTCAAATTTGAGAATGGGATCGCTTCAGATTTCGTCATTGTTCTTCATTGCTATGGAGTTTTATCTTATTACCACTGAATATATTTGACTATTATCAATTCCTTCTGTGAGGTGGTTGAGTATTTAGTTGGGTGGTTGTTATATTTATTGAAGGGCGAGTTACTCAAAGAAGAGGGTCGAACTGCCTTGTGGGAGACTAGAAATTGTTACTGGGACTTTTCCTCTTGTTCAATGACTGAGATCTCTGTAGTGGGGGGTGAAACTTCAAATGTGGGACTAGTTTGTAGTGTGGGAGGTGCTCTAATTGCTTGGAGGGATGAAATATGCTTGTTGGGCGCATTATTGGCATTGTGGGTCGAGTTGTTTGCCACTGAATGACTATAACTCCTTCCTTGGCGATTTATCATCTATTCATGAGCCATATCCTCTCTGCGTGAAGATGATTTGTTGCCACAATAACCAAATTGTTATGAGAAGAAGGGAGAATGACCACATCGACAGTTCTGGGAATGTTTCTTGTTAGAGGGATCAAGCATTAGTGTAGACAAGGATTGTATGCCAATTTGGGCACTTTTCCTGTAGCAGAGGCAACAAGAGTTGGGGGTTCCATTCGCATGGATTAGTCATATTTGGAAGCTACCACATCCATCTTATTCAAGCACTTGTAAACTGCTACCCATAGAAATAAAGAGTAGGTTTCTTTACTTTTCATTGATGTTATCTATGTTGATATTTTAATGTGTGTGTTGTCACAAATAGTAATTATGTGCTTACATCAGTGTATCAGTGAATACTTAGACCCATTGTATGTGTTGTTATAATATTTGATGTGTTAAAAGGTAGTTGTTGGTACAATATAACTGCATATAAATCACATATAACACATCTGAAAACCATTACAATATACCAAGTAATATAGTTGGAGTGTGACAACGAAAAGGTACCTAGTGTTTGGCGAAAATCTTCCATTTCAACATCTCCATATAGCTACAACAATAGAAAGAAGGGGTGCAAATAGTACTGAGGTATTTTACATTGGTTTTAGGGGAATGCCTTTATTGCTAAGGTTTAATTCATTGTGTGAAGAGCAAGGGTATCTTGGGTCTATGATAAACCTATTCTTGAGTGGGAAATTTATGCAATGAATCTTATGTGAAGAAAAACGATATTCTATTCAAGAACAAAGATAGAGAAATTTAATTTCCAGATCTTTGACTTATGGAAGCTAAAGATGGAAAATCTTCTTGTGGACAAAGATCAATGGGTTACTCTGTCTAGAAACAAACCTATATGTATGGCAAAAGAATATTGGGAGAAGTTGGATGGGAAGGTGAAAAGTGTTATTTGACTATGTCTTTCAGATCCAATTTTGTTGAATGTCCTGGGAGAAGTTATTGCCAATGAGTTGTGGAAAAATTTAGGGGCTTTGTATCAGTCTAAGTCCCTAACAAACAAACTATTCCTTCAAAAGAAATTGTATCATCTCAAAATGAACGACAATGACTTTGTCACAAAACATCTTAATGTGTTTAACACTTTGGTAAGTTAGTTAGCTTTTGTTGATATTAAAATGTTTGAAGAAGATAAGTGTATTATGATGCTATGCTCTTTTCCAAATTCTTAGGATAATCTAATTATAGATCTTGGTAGCACTATTACAACTACATTAAAGTTTGAAGATTTAGTTGAATCACTATTACCAGAAGAGATGAGACAAAAATCCATGGAGAGCTTTTACAACGATGCATTATCTGTAAGAGGTTGTCCCCAAGATAGAAATAAAAACAAGTCTTTAGGGACCAAATCTAAATCTACAGGTAGATCTAAATCTCCATGATGATCTATAAGGAAAAGTTAGAAATGCGATAAAGTTGGGCATTATAAGAAAGATTGAAAATCTAAAAACGTTTGTAAAAGTATGGGACCTAATGATACCCCTTTCGAATAAACGAAAACCTCCACAGAAGAAGCAGGATATATATTGAGCATCTACAAGTACACATTCAAATCATGATGTATAGTTGGTCAAATTGGATGCTTCATTTCTTATGACTTTTCACAGGAAGTAGTTTTGTGAATATGAAAAATACAATAGAGGTGATGTTTTGCTAGGAGATGAATTGATAACCAAAACCATAGGATGTGGAAGGGCCCAACTATTGCTCGAAGATAGAAGGATTAGAACTCTCCCTAAGGTTCTACACATTCCAAATCTACCCCTAAAAATAATATCCCTAAGATGAGTGATGCAAGTGTGCAAACTATATTTGAAATTGAAACGTGTAAGATGTTTTGAGGAGCAATGATGTTGTTGAGGGGAGTTCAGATTGGAACTGGGTACAAGTTGTTGGGAAGTCTATTATTGATGGTCATAACATTTATGTTGTTCCTGTTATCACACAGTTTGTAGCTAGGTCAAATGGCTATGAAGTAGGAGGCCAAACTGGCATAATAGGAACCTATCCCACCCAATGTCACCATGATGGGGAGGTTCTTTCTCTTTAGGGAGGTTAGGCCCAGGGGGGACCTCCCCGGTGACTTGGAGCTTTGAAGAGGCAAAGGTTTAAAAGTCAAAGTAAAGTTCCCCCCTCACAGGTCACCACAAAAACAGATAGTCCCGGCTAAACAACCAATAATGAAATGTAGGCCCAAAGAATAACACTTGCCTGGAACAAAGCAACAACAAACCAATATATATGCAGGCTATGATTAATGGGTTAGTACTTCATAAGACTATCTGATATCAATATATAAGCAATTATAATAATAAATATTGACGAAGTCAATGTTTGTTAATATAGCAATGAAATAATATCACTTCACCAATAAATGTCAAGATGATGTAGCAATCAATGTATCCAATCAATCCTTCATTCAATAAATTCATTAAACCACCATCCAATTGCCTATAAAAGGAAAAATGATGTGTCAAGATGAAGTAACCAAGGGTGACGTCAGCCTTTTTAGGGTTAGTAGTTAGTTAGGGTTTCAATTTAGCAAAGGCTTTGAGAGTTGTTTGATCACTTTCACTTCAACGCTGGAGGTCTAAGATCAGTGCCTAAGGGTTAATGGAGTCAATTTAGAAGAGGATACAAAGTTTGAAGGAAACTGAGGACTGGATGGAAGGGTTCTGAAGTGCTGCTATGGCAGGGCCTCAGAATCAAAACCCTAGAGGAGAGAGGCTCACTCCGGTGTTGCTAAAGCAAGGCCTCGTGCTCTCTCCTCCTTCCTTAGGTCAGCCTGGCAAAAACGGCTAGCATAAAAGATAAATCAAGACTAGAGAGTGTGGTGAGGGAGAGTGTTGCTAAGGCAAGGCTCTATCACCAAACCCTAGAAGCAGGACAAACCTAGGTGTAGATAACCTAGGCCTACGATGTCTCCTCCTTCTTGACTTCAGAGAGTACGGCTAGCTCAGGGAGAAGAAGCAATAAGAGTGTAGCTATGGCTAGGCTCTTCCTTCCTTCTTCAATGGATGAAAATTTCTCTTTTAGGGGACATGAAACAAGGACCTACTTGTGTGCTTTTCACCTAGGGTTTTTATTAGCAAATTATAAACATATGCAAGAATATAAGACTACAACCATTCAATCAAGAAGTTTTGCAAAAAAAACACTTACATATCACCATGAAATAGCATGCAAACCCTAGTTGTAAACCTTCCTTCAAGAGAAATGACAAAAATGCCAAGAAATGCCTTCCTTCAACAAGTGTGTCTCACTAAATCAGCAAAACTACCCAAGTAGGGCACAAAAATCAGACCTCACTAAATGAGTCAGCGATGTGTTATGTTAAAATGAGGCTAAAACTCCTCAATATATATTGTATCAATGACCTTAATTAATTTTAGGTCATAAAAATGGCCGACAAGACCATAATATTGTTTTTACATTAAATTGCCAAATTAAAACCCTAACTGAGTTGTAAAAAAGGTAAAATCCCCTTCAAGGGAGGCGCTAGCCCCTTTTAGGGCAGATGAGACATCCAGGAGCAAAACGTTAGCCCCCTAGGGGCCTCTCCAACATGCCACACGTGCCACTTCTACCCAATTTGCCTCCATGAATGTCCATGAAGCTGGATGACGTCATGGTGAGGATGGGGGAATCCCGAGCCTTCCAAGGCCAACGTTCCATTGAAAAGGGGCCATTCCCCCTAGGCCCGGCTCCGCCAAAGTGCCTCTGATGGAACGTCCTCTTATTCTCTGGTGCAAGACCCTAATCAACCAATGTCCTGTCTCTGCCCCCTAATGGGGTCTCAACATCCATCTGGCGGGCTCTTTAGCCCCATGGAGGTCCGAACTGATCATCTCCCCATGTGTACTAGTCCAAATGGTACCTGTCCATCGGGCATGATCTTGCACATCAGAAGCTACGCCCTCCATGGGCTCATCAGTCACCGAGATCATAGCAATGCTAATCACGTTTCATCATCAATATTATCAAACATATGCATAAGACCCTAATACATCAGTCAATATCTCAAAGACATTACAAAAACCTACAATACAATTCTGGAGAAAAAAACAAGATGTCCTATTGGGCTAGTATCCACAATAAAGGGGAAGTTTCCAGAAAGGTTTCATCCAAGCCATGTAAGTGAGGTGATGTGGCTAGGGGATGTCCAGACATGTGGGTGAAGTGAGAGCCAGGGATACATGATGTTATCTGTGGGTGCCTTTGTAGAAGGTGAGTTGTACCTGTCATGGATGCAATTTTTCCAAGCCCGTTCTTGCCTTTATTCTTTTCTTTTATTTTCTTTTTATTCTTCTTTTTCTTTTTATTCAAGGGCTAACCAGAGGATACTACCTTGGAATGGTGACCAGAGCTGACGGTGTTACCCATAAGTACTTTCACAGAGATGATAAGGCTGGCTCGTGATGAGACCCCCTTTCCCTTGGCAATGCAACCAAAGGTCATTGCCCTGGCGTGGTAACCAGATGTTGGCAATGTCATACTGTTAGGTACCCATGAACCTAATAGGATGGCTTGTAATGAGACCCCCTATCCTCTTGACTAGGTCTTGTTTATATTTTTCGGGTCCCTCTTGTTTCTTACTGAGAGGATTTTTATTGCATTCTCGGTGATCCCTGGGCGAAGCATCTCAAGGTTTTATTTCTAGGCTTTTATCTTTTACCAACTGCTTTTACCTTTTGGGCATTTTGCCCCTTCTTCCCATGAGATAAGGTGAAATCCTACAAACAGATCAACCCAATTCCTAGACAAGGGGAATGGGACAAATGAGCGGGAGATAAGATGAAATAGTGGTGCTATGAGGGGAGCAGACGATGGCTTTTCAGAAATCCCTCGGTGGCAAACCCAGACCTATGGGAATAGGCTTGCTAGGACACCCTGTCAATCTCCCAGAGCATGGTCAAGTGGGCTAATGTAAGATCCAAGCAGTTGTTAGAGATAAAAGGAATAAAATGCATATATTTAAAGGTTTTAATGATCAAAAGTGACACATACCATGATACCTGGACCAATTACCTCATGGAGCAAGAACCTTGTCTGATACAAGACCAAGCCGATGGTGATGGATGTTGTTACTGCTGCCAAGATAAAGATGATGGAAGAAGAAAAGGATGGGCCCTCCAGGGCCATGCTCAGGTCAATCCTGCTCTCGGTATTCCATGTCGAGGACCTATGGGCCTGGAGACATGATCTTCTGGTTATCCCTAAAAATCAGGGATAACATCTGGCTCCAACTCGGGGACATGTGCTCACCATAGAGCGCATGAGAACCTCAACATCTCTGGCATAACCTGCAGACCTGCTCAAACTCG
>JZKD02S1648223.1:56522-85323 GCA_000966675.3 Picea glauca | reverse complement strand
TATATATATATATATATATATATATTTGTGTGTGTGTGTGTGTGTTTGTGTTTGTGTTTTCAGTCGTGGTGTGCTAACATTAGGCTAGCTAGTGAAATTTGGTTAGGATCGAGTTGAAATTCAATATGATATAGATAATTAGATAGTACATTCTATAATTGGGTGTGGTGTCATGAAGCATAGTCGACGCATCCATGCATACTGCAAAAATGAATTCAACATGAAAAATCATAATCCTAAACATGATAAAGCACACTAAAATGACTACACTACTAAATTAACTCAATTACATATAAAACACAAGAAATACTAATAATTTATATTTGCATAGTCATTATCTAGTCGTATATGTTTATGCCTGGTGTATATTAGTAGTTTAGGTTGGTCATTTATAGCTATGTTACTTAAAATTGCTCAATTTTGGTAGTATTTAGCTTATAAAAAATGTTGTGACTAACGTTTTTGGTTGCATAGTCACAAAATTGTCATTTTGTATTAGTCTGAAACCAACAATAAAATATAAATTACATAATATAAATCATATTTCCAATATTAGTATTACTCTATATTTTTTTACACACCAAGGGGGATGTTTAGAGAGTCTCAATGCAAGTCGCCTTTGTTGAGTAGTAGGTGCTTTGCATAAGTTAGAGTTTATTAACAACTCATCATTTAGAGATCGAATATTCACAACATGTACAACAACAAATCCATAATCCTTCCTTTTCATAAAGAACTCTTTATCATCAGAGTTCTCATGAAAATCGCAATTTGCTTTGAACAATGAGCATTTAGAGCTATTTATGAACCCTACAATGTTTCCATGAGTGCATGGATGACCATCAATATATAACAGTTTCTTTATTTTGAACTTCCCTTAGGAATAACCATTCAAGTGCATACTATACATGGAAATGCTATGTTTTTATTCAACATAATGGCATCAATTATATGAATTCTTTGGAATCACAAACACATCAGAAAGGATAAACAACCCCATCCTTGCATACTCTATTATATTGAGAATCATGTAATTATTACCGCAATAAGAGAATTTTGTCCCTAAATATAGCAATGGGATGGATGATGACCAAGCGCTATACATAACATGATTATATGAAGTTTGACATGCACTTTATCAATTAAGAGGAAGTGAGAAGTCCACACTACCCTCTAATAAATAAAGCAACTAGTTTATACTTGGACACCCTTATTCTCAACATGTCTATATGTTTGTACCTCATAGTAGAAATTTGGCTTCGGGTAGTAATATTTTTCTCATCCCCTGGGTCACTAAAGCTCTTAGTTCACTCAACATAGGAAGATGGGATATTTAGATTAAAACAAATGGGGATTGATTTGGCTTTCATCTTTTCCAAAATTGTGCAAAAGGAGAGGTTCCTACATGTTTTTATATGACAACTATTTGATCCTCAATAATGGTGGGAGGTGCAAGGCCTTTTGCAACACCCACCGAGCATAGACGCTCCTTGAGAAAACTTGGTGGTAAGATGGTCAAGAGAACAGAAGAGGCATGCGATCGGTTGGGCAAATGAAGTTTTACAGGTATGGGCATAAACACCTTGGGAACACAATGGTGACGTGTGGACCCAAGAGGGAACACACCTCATTTTCCTTATGACAAAGGATGATGAATTGAGGTTGTGTTTGGGAAAGGACAAGGCGACTTGGGCGCACGCCCAAGGAGTGGGGCAACATGGACACATTGGAGAGGTGGATGACCCCTTCGACACACCCTTGAAGAGTCAAATCGTTGGTTTGAAGAAACACACAAGTCAAGGGTGCACACAAGGTTGGGTGCGTTGGTCCGAAAGGACACAATGGTTCATGAGCGCATGAGTTTTATGAGAGCATCGATCTGCGAAGGGGTGCATCTATTTGTTTGGGTGCATTGATCCATGAAGGGGTGTGACACCTCAAAGGACATGACAGTTCACGAAGGAGACGATTGGAGTCCAAATAAACAACATAATGCACATGAGCTAGAGGAAACACATCACATAATCACAACTCGAATTGGAGAGTGAGGTTTGTGGCTCGGGCATAGGTGAGATGAAGATAAAGGCGAAGTACAAAGGCTTGGCTTAGTCTCTTGTTGGAGTGTCTTGGGAAGAGCGCATGACAAAGAGGTGTGAAGGTTAGGTATGGAAGTGCATGCGATGGGGAGAAGGTTGCGAGGATTGGGCTCAAGTTGTGATAGGGAGACTTAGGTGTATAAGCAAGTAGGCAAGTCAAGATGTGACTTAGCCTAATTCTTGTATATCTATGCATTGAGTTGCAAACTCCTCTTTGTAAGAATTGTAGCAACATTTGTATATAAAGACTTATACATATGTTAGGAACATATTGTGCCACTAACCATACTTATATCTTCTTATGTATGAATGGTTGCATGTTCTTGGTTGTGTAATTGGCTAAGAATAAGAACTATGTAATTGTTTAAGTAAAGAACGCAAGTGTATTTGGTATGATTGGGTCAAGGTAGAGTATGGGTGCATCTTGAGTGAGGCATAGTCTGGACGAAGAAATTTCAGTTTAGTCAAGTTGCCAAAACCAAACATCACAGTGTCGCACAACCCAAGGTGTCGGGTGACTTGGGTGCACCAAGTCGAGTTGGATCTTCAGACAAAATGTGGGTGTGTGACAGATGGTATAAGATCTTGAAGCATGCTCTACTATTGCAACGATGATAATGGATAGGGTGCATGTGTGAAGACAGTTTGGGTACAAACTTGGTGAATGGTTCAGTAAGGCAGACTAATCCATTGTAGAGACAGTCTGGGCACATAATTGGTTGATTTGAAATAGAATTAAGTGTCGTATATGTGCACACACATTGATTAGACCAGGTGAAAAGTTCATGGGGTGAACCGAGTGTTGAAATATTGTAACTGCAAAGAGTATTCTATTTATTATTGAGGAATTATTCATTAGATCAAATCCCCTTTTGTGGATTGATCATGTGCGGCATTGTAATTGACCAAATCCCCTTTTGCGGATTGGTCAAACCCTGATTGTATTATGCAAATTAAAAAGTCATCCCCATGCCCAATTAAAGTGGTTTTAACCACTAAGAAGACAAGTCGGACTTTCCTAGTGAAGAGACACCTTTCTAGCACTTGCCAACCAATATAAATAAAGGAAGCCAATGCCTCATTATCTCACTCACTCATTCGCTCATCCAGTGCACAAGTTTGGTAGCTGCAGTTGGGAGAAGAAGGAAGAGAGAGGCACATTGCTCAGTGTTGGATATTCTCTAGTGTTTTGGTTTATTGTCTTGGAATTGTATTGGCTATCTATATTAAGGAAGTTTTTGTTGGGTTTTCTCCCCCATGAGGGTTTCCCAGGATAAATGTTGTGTGTCTTGTGATTATGTTTATGTGAGTGATCCTATCTATGCTATGGTTATCTGGTAAATTGAAAAGAAACCTAATAATAGCTTAAACCTTAACATGGAATTAGATTTAAGCTGAAGAGAGCATCTTTCACTAGATAAAGAAAAACATCATTGTTTTCGTACAAGAAAATTGGGGCTTTTTGTTGAAGAGGAATATTAGCCTAAAAACCATCTAGAAAAGTGCACCTTAGCCTAGGGAACTCTTTTCACCTTGAGAGCACATTTTCAGTGGCCAGATACTCTGGAAAGTCAAACCCTAGTTTTGACTGGTACTAGAAAACCAAATGTACCAGAAAACCAGGAAACCAGAACCAGTACCACAAGTACCAGCCTAGAATTCTGCTAGTCCAGTTTGAAGGGGAAAAATTTGGATTTTCTGAAATCTAACTGCACCAGGCTACTTGCCTCAGCCAAGTGCACCTCCTGGTAAGTTCAAAATAAAATTCTAAGCATTTTCATTTTTTGGTCATTTTCCTAGCTCCAGGTAAAGATGTCTACAAGCACTAAGCTTGTTGACAAGCTAGAAGGTGTGGAAAAATTCTGTGCATGGATGTATAAGATTGCACTCATTCTTGAAGAGAATGACCTAGCAAGATTCATTAAAGAAGATGTACCAAAACCTACCGATGCTGCAACTAAAGAAAAACAACAAAAGGACACAATTAGGGCCAAAATAATCATTGCATATTCTATTAAAGATCACTTGATTCCTCAAGTGGCTTCAAAGAAGACTCCAAAATAAATGTTTGATGCCCTAACCAGAATGTATGAAGGAAAGAACATCAACCAGAAGATGAATCTAAGAACTCAACTCAAAAGTACAAGGATGCAGAAAGGAGAAACAGTTCAGGAATATTTCTCTAGAATATCACAATTCATGGACAAACTAGAAGCAATTGGTGATACTCTAGATGAAGACGAACTCATAATGACAACCCTTAATGGTCTCACAATACCTTGGGATGCATTCATCCAAACTATTTGTGCCAGAAAGAAGAAACTACACTTTGACAGTCTTTGGGAAGAATGCATTCAAGAAGAAGCAAGAGTAGATAACCAAGAAGTAATACTATCAAGAGATGAAGATCAAGCCCTAGCTGTTCATACTAAAGGTGAAAGGAAAAATATTTCTCATCCTACCAATGTTAGAATTGTTACAAGATGGGACATATTGCTAAGAATTTTCTAGCTATAAGAGAAGAATACAAGAAGAGAAACAAGAGGCACCACACCCAAACAATTAAAGATGAAGAGCCACCCATAAAGATGATAAAAGAACAGATTGAAGACTATGTCTTAATCTCTACCTTCTCAGGATCAATGTCACCTAGTGAGGACACTTGGCTCATAGATAGTGGTGCTTCCAAGCACATGACAGGTCAAAGAGACATTCTCTCTTGCTTTACAAAAAATAACTTTCCCTAGAAAGCTACACTTGGAGACGATTACCAACAACCTATCAAAGGAGTAGGAGAATCAAATTACAAACTTGATTCAGGAACCCCAATGAAGATGAAGGATGTACTATATGTACCAGGTTTGACAGAGAACTTACTTTCTATCTTAGCTTTAGATAAGAAAGGCTTTAGATTTTCTTTCATAGATGGAGAAGTTCTTATGTGGCCCAAAGGAAAAACCACGGAAGAATCAATTGTTATTGGAACAAAAGAAGGTGGCTTGTATAAGCTAAAAGGTCACTCAGAAGCAACCTTGACTCATTCCTTTGAGAATCCATGTGAACTTTGGCATAGAAGATTAGCTCACATTAACTACAAGTCATTACCATATGTAAGCAAGGCAGTCACAGGTCTACCTGAATTCAAGGTTGACCATGAAGGCGTGTGCAACGGATGTGCAGAAGGAAAGAACATCAAGAACCCTTTTTTGAAAAGAGACAGTAAAGCAGAAGGAGTCCTAGAGCTCTTTCTCTCAGATGTATGTGGTGCAATGCCATCAACCTCCATCAGTGGGTATGTATATTATGTATCTTTTATTGTTGATTATTTTCGCAAAACTTGGGTTTATTTTTTGAAATCAAAAGATGAAGTGTTCGGTAAATTCAAGGAATTCAAAGCCTTAATAGAGAATCTCTTGGAAAGAAATATCAAGATACTCAGGTTAGATAATGGAAGAGAATACACCTCAAATGAGTTTGTAAAGTTTTGTAAAGATGTTGGGATCAAGAGGGAGCTCACCACTCCCTACAATCCTCAACAAAATGGTGTAGCAGAAAGGAAGAACATAACTATAATGGAAGCATTGAAGACTATGATCCATGATCAAGATATTTCAATGCACTTATGGGCATAAGAAACAAGAACATCAGTGCATGTACAAAACAAATTGTCCCATAGTGCACTTGGGTTCAAGACCCCTTAAGAGATGTTCTCCGAAAATAATCCAGAAGTAAGACATCTCAAAATATTTGGTTGTCCCATATTTGTACACATTCCGAAAGAGAAGAGAACCAAGCTGGACCCTTCAGGAAAGAAGGGAATATTTGTTGGATACTGTGAGGTCTCCAAGACCTTCAGAATTTATATACCAGGTTACCATCGTATTGAGATCAACAAAGATGTAACCTTTGATGAAGATGCATCTCTTAAGAAATCAAGAAGATTTCATCTTGAAGAAGTATATGAAGAAGAACCTGTAGCTCCCAGAGTTGCATAACTAGTGAGGGAAGTCATAACTTCCCCTGATGAGGAGATTCTAGAAGATCATGACATAATAAAATCTCAAGAACCTCCCTAGATGATGATATCCCACAATAGAAAGCGATCCTGGGCAAGGGAACTTATTCAATATGGAGAGAAGTATGGTGCCCCCGAAGGAACAATGAGACAAGTCAAGAAACCCAAGTTATTCTCCAGTTATATGGCTTTGATGTGTGATCTCTTAGAGAAGGAGATTACTTGATTTGAAGAAGCCATTTAGAAGAAAGAATGGGCATATTCCATGATAGAAGAATACCAATCCATTATAAAGAATGATGTATGGGAAATAGTTCCTAGACCAAAGAGCAAGGATCTGGTATCTTCCAAATGGCTATACAAGATAAAACATGTTGCTGATGGAAGTATTGAGAAATATAAAGCAAGATTTGTTGCTTGTGGCTTTTCTCAAAGGAAGGCATTGACTATGAAGAGACGTTTGATCTTGTATCCAGATACACTTCAATTAGAACCATCATAGACCTTGCAGCTAAGATGAAGTGGAAGTTACACCATATGGACGTGAAAACAACTTTCTTAATTGGTGTCATTGAAGAAGAAGTGTATATAGAACAACCTCAAGGTTTTGAAGTTGAAGACAAAAAGACTCATGTATGCAGATTGAAGAAGGCTCGATACAGATTGAAATAATATCCTAGAGCTTGGTATGGAAGAATTGACAGTTTCCTGACGAGCTCGGGCTTTACCAAGAGTAAAACTGACTCTAACCTTTACTTCAAAGTTATGAATGATGAGTCTGTTATATTGTTGTTATATGTGGACGATGGTAATACCCCTAGGATGAGACCTAATTGTAATATGAATTGTATTATGTTTTGTAGGCTGGTGAGCCGAGCAATTATAAGCTGGTAGGCTTATGTGTTAGTAGGCCATAGAGCCTAGGTGTTAAAGGCTAGGAGCTTGTTTTGTACATGTAAATATTCATATTATTAATATAAAAACATCGATGTGTGTAGATCGACCACGATAAAAGAGAATGGGGGGATAAGCTCCACTAGGTTGGGTAAGGGAGAGGGAGCTGAGAGGTTGGAAAGAGGGGCTAAGACTAAGGGCTTAAGTCCAAGAGAATAATAATTTATTATTATTCCAAAAGATGTTTAGAAGGATATGTTTTTATCCTAAGTTCCTTGGGGAGGACAGGTGACTTCCAAAGGGAAGGAACATGCTTCATGAGTGACACATGTCGGCTCAGGAACATGTAGACTTAAGGGGAAAACTCTTGTTGTTGGGGGAACTCACGAACTCATGGATGCACAGAGATCTTGGCTCTCATGCCTTCACCATCATGGCTATGCTAGACTAGTCTGCCCCGTTTTTTCTCCTCACGAGTTCACTTACGCACTCAGCAAGCTCCCAGCTATACATTTCCGCAATTGTTGAACCTGTGGCCATTGTACACCTCTGTAAATTACTAAGCCATCCCTTTCCTTACCCAAATTAGCTATTGTGGTTTGAAGAAGCGGGTTGTCAAGCCCGCGGTTGAAGAGGCAGGTTGTCAGGCCTGTGAGCAACTCTCTCTCTCCAGGTGAGAGAGGTTGTTTTGGATTGAAGAAGCAGGTTGTCAGGCCAGTGAGCAACTCTCTCCAGGTGAGAGAGTGTGCTAAGGAAGTGAGTTCTCTTGGGGGGAGTCTCGTAGCTGCTACAAAGCTCTAAGAATTTCGGTCCAGCCTGTTGCTGAAGCCCAAGGTAAGGGAGGTGGAGCAGCCGATGGACTTTGTGACAGTGAAGGTGTATACTCCTAGGGTGGGACATGCATGTGGGGAATGAGAGTCTATGAGTAGTGGGTGTAAGTGGCTCCTGGGAGAGAATCCTTCCTCCTAACTGTGTGACTTTTCTATTGACCTTGCCTAGTCTAGGAATCCCTTGCCCGATGGAGTTTAGTCCAAGCTCGGGGGTGACCTACTGCTGAGAGTGATGAGCAGTGTGCTCAAAGGCTGGGAGGTTCATGGAAGGTTTGCACACAGTCGGTGGATTTACTCCAGTTAAAAAGATAAGTATTATTTTTGTGCTTAATTATGTATGTTATGCATGTTTGTGATTCTTGAAATGTTATCATGTGTTCCGTTGCATGTAGGAATTACTGTCAATTCCATTGAATCTGTATGATAGCAATAACTATGTGTTATTTGTTTTAAATTCATTAGTAAATCATGATATTTATGTACGTACGTCCTGTGGTGGCGTTGCCTGACCTGTTGGTGGATGGGGACGTTATAGATTGGTATTAGAGCTAAGTGAAGTGTAGGAGTAGTGGCGTTGCCCGACCTGTTGGTCGATAGGGATGTTACAAATTGGTATCAGAGCTAAGTGAAGTGTTAGAGTAGTGGCGTTGCCTGACCTGTTGGTGGTTGGGGATGTTACAAATTGTTATTGGAGCTAAGTGAAGTGTCAGAGTAGTGGCGTTGCCTGACCTGTTGGTGGTTGGGGACGTTACAAATTGGTATCAAAGCCAAGGTTTCAACATTGAGCCTGGATGGGACGAATAAGTGGTCATTGGAACGAAGGTTTCAGGTCAAAATTCCATTAAGAGGAATCAATTTCGAACCTCAGAACATTCCTGAGTGCCAAGAGGTTACCTTGGTCGTGTTACGAAGCTCAGTAGGTGTATCGGTGTTATAAAACCACGATAGACCTCGTATCGGGCGACAGAGTAATGTTGGCCGTGGGATCTGTTCGAGAAAAAGGGAATCCTTCATGACCGTCAGATCTGGAGAAAGTGCAGGAGGGTTAACTTGGAAACCCTTTGAGCTTCGTGACTTCAGTGAAGTTAGGTGCAAAAATAAGAGGAAGCCTGAAGCCCGAAGCTCCGAAGTCCCCAAAGCGGACCTACACCATAGATCTGGGGAGAAGAGATTGATCATTGGATCAAGCCAAGGGTGGAAGTTACAGCATGGTATGAAGGATAGAGAGCTCCCAAAGCTCTGAAGTCTGAAGCTAATCCAAACCGTCCATCAAGAGGGACATGTGTCAGCAAATTGGATTGTTCAGGATTTCAGTGTTCGAAAGAATTAGTGTGTGTTGAGGCGAGAACTTTTGAAGCCCCGAAGAGCCAAAGTACTGAGTCATGATGATGTCACCTGGAGGTGACGTGGACCTCTCCTATACCTGCCATGTGCCCCCACCTGGAATGTTGTCAGTTGTACTATGTGGTCCCTGAGGTTACATGACATAGTTAAAGGTCGACGTACCCACATTGGCGTTGATCATGATACATCAAGATCGACGACCAAGAGGCATTGTGGGGACCCAAGTTGCACAGAAGTTAATTCCCCAAGGCGGTCCCACAATCGAAACCATGGTTTTACTAGGGGGTTACGTGTCAGTGTAAGAAGAATTGCAGGACGAAAGGCAGGTTACTCCAAACCACCGCTGCATGCCCTCGCAATTTGAAAGGCATTAAGTGATGTGACGATTCAGTATCTTAGTTCAAGTACAGAAATCGTGGGTCCCAGTGGATGCGTGGTGCCAATTGTGAAGTCTGTAGAATTGAAACTCTGAAAGAATGGTTCATAAGGGAATGAAGGGAAGAACTTTCAAAATTTTCGCAACGTCGAGGTGATGAGACGCAATGACGTCACCAAAGGTGACATGGAAGTGTTCGAAGATTAACGGTTCGGGTGTTGGGGGTGTGCGGATGTAAAATCCTTCGAAGTCCCGAGGCTCCGAAGCCCCGAAGTACCGGAGCTCAGATTCTTGAGGTTCCATAGTGAGTGCCAGTCGTTGGATGCTGAGTAGTCATGGACTGTTGATCCACCCTACTTCGCGAGTTTGTTAATTCAGAACTCTGAGAGATTTTTTTTGATGTGCTTGAAAACTTCTGAAGTCGGAGGCTCGAAGTCTCAAATAAGTGGTCAAATGAGTTGGGTTCTAAGAGAAAGGGTCTAGTGCCCGAAAATTGTTGCAGAATAGAGAAAAGCTCAGAAAGAAAGGATATGCAAGGATTCTTGATTGATCGAGAAATGTAGAGAATGAAATATGAACATTTTCTTGAATCAGATTGGTTTATGAATACTATGGAATTTGTTAAGGACTGATAGCTTGGCAAATTTTGGTTGACCACACATTGTGTTTGCAGAGTTAACGATTGTCAGAACTGAACTGAATTGCCGCTTAGTGCAGAGAAATGGAAGAGGCACATAATGCTTCCAGTTCAGAGAATGAAGCTAGAGGAATGGATGTCCATTTGTGAGTGGAAGGATCAAACTCCAATGGGCATGGAGAAGAGATAGATAAGGAGGGAAACATGATGAAAACCATTGAAAGGTTGCAGAAATATGTCTATCATCACCGAGGAGATAACAAAAAGCTCATGAAAGCCAGGGATCAATAGGGAGAATTCAACCTAAAGTTGATACAGAGCCTGGAAATCATAGAAAAGAAATTAGAAAAGGGGAGTGACTTCAGTAAATCAGGAAGTCACGGGATCCTTGATGAGAAGAGGAAATGAAGGAGTGTTGGCAGACACCATCATCACTCTCAAGGGCACTCTAAGAGGAGTGCACACAGTAGTTCAAGCCCATCTCCTACCAGAAAGCATAGAAGATTTGGAGTGGATGAAAAGAAGGGAGAAATGAACAAGATTAAGCCTCCTACGTTTGATGGAGAGCACCAGAAGGAGGAATATGCTGAAACATGGATTCTTAGCATGAGGAAATATTTCCAACTACAGAATTACTCTTCTCATGCAGAAGGAAGAATTTTAATGTATCAACTAAAATGAAAGGCATCCATGTGGTGGGATCAACTTGTGCAAGTGCAACACATTAAAGAGAAAAATGTTACTTGGAAGGAATTCAAGAAGTATTTTGAAAAGAAATACTTGACTATGAGATACTATGACAGAAAGATGAAAGAGTTATTTGAACTCAAGATGGGTAGCATGTACATTGATGAGTATGAAAGGAGATTCCTAGAGCTGTTGAAGTATGTTCCTTTCATAAGAGATGAGACTATCAAAATTCAAAGGTATCTGAGTGGACTACCATCTCCCATTAGTGAAAATATCTAGTATGATGATCCTAAAACTTTGAAAGAAACTATAAGGGGAGCAAAATTCTTATATGAGAAACAAAGAGAAAAGCCCACTTTCCAGAAGGCTTGGGAAGACAAGAAGAAATTCAATATGGATCAGAAGAAGAAGGGAACGAAGCCATCCTTTTTCAAAAATATCCCTCAAGGATAGGCAAGTTTTAGAGAGCCCAGGAAGGCAGAAGTAGGTGGGAAAATGCCAAGACAACCACCTATGAAATGTTGGGTTTGTAAAGGAAATCATAGGTACAAAGATTGCGCCTACAGAAATGGCAAAGTGAGAGTTGTCCACATTGTTCAACAGACAAAAATAGTGGAGGACATGGGCAATATAATACCAAGGATCTATGCAGCCCTGAACAACAAGCAAGGATAATATCAGTCACATATGATTAAAGTGGAAGGTATGATCAACAACCAAACCATTACTATTTTAATTGATTCAGATGCTAGTCATAGTTATATAGATCATAGAATGGTGGAAAGTTTGCATTTGCCAAGAAACAAGCATGGAAATTCTTGGTTAGTGTAGGTGGCTACAAGAACCAAAAGAAAGGTTGTTGAGTTGGTTAAGTCATGTCTGGTGGACATGAGTGGACTGAGCACAAGGGATGAATTGAACATCTTACCTTTAGGTTCCTATGACTGTCTAATTGGGATGGATTGGTTAGATCAACACCATGCCATCTTAGACTATTGTAACAAGGAATTCACTTGGCTAGATGAGGAAGAAAACCCAAGGAAAGTGTAGGGAATCCCAAGGGCAGTTAATGTCAGAGAAATACCAGCAATGCAGCTGAAGAATTGTTACAGGAAGGGCTACCAAATATTTGCAACTCATATGGAAAAAACACCTAAGGATAAAGTGTCAAATATTGAAGACCATGCAGTATTACAAGATTTTGAAGATGTATTCCAGGAGGTACCCAGACTACCCCCAAAGAGAGATATTGATTTCTCTATAAACTTGATTACTGGAGCAACTCCAGTGTCAAAAGTTCCTTATAGAATGAACACACCAGAGTTGAAAGAACTATAGTTGCAGCTTGAAGAACTTCTGAAGAAGGGGTATATATGCCCAAGTGTGTCACCTTGGGGTTCCCCAGTCCTATTCATGAAGAAGAAAGATTGGACATTGATATTGTGCATCGATTTCAGGGAGTTGAACAAAGTGACCATTAAGAACAAGTATCGTTTGCCAAGGATTGATGATCTCTTTGATCAGTTGAAGGATGCCAAGATATTTTAAAAAATAGATCTCAGGTCAGGGTACCACCAGGTAAGGATAAAGGATGAATACATCAACAAGACCACCTTCAGAACAAGGTATGGTCATTATGAATTCACAGTGGTGCCATTTGGGTTATCAAATTTACCCGTCGTTTTCATGTCCCTAATGAATGGTGTATTCAGAGAATATCTAGACAAGTTTGTCATAGTATTTTTGGATGACATCCTAGTGTATTCCAAGTCGGAGGAAGAGCATGAACAACATCTGAGGATGGTGTTGCAAGTGCTAAGAGAGCACCAACTGTATGCCAAATTGAGCAAGTGCTCATTTTATCGAAACATAATTCATTATCTGGGGCATATCATTTCAAAGGATGGGATAGCCGTGGATCCTGAGAAGACAAAAGCCATCAAGGAATGGTTAGCACCGAAGAATGTGACAAAAGTCAGATCCTTTATGGGTCTAGCTGGCTATTACAGAAGGTTCATTGCAGGGTTCTCAAGGATAGCTCACCCCATCACTTTCTTACAAAGGAAGGAGAAGAAATTTCAATGAACATAAGAATGTGAGAAAAGATTCCAACAATTGAAGCAGTTGTTAACCATTGCTCCAATCCTGAGGATTGCATATCCAAATAAAGATTTTGTAGTGTGTACAGATACATGCAAAAAAGGACTGGGGGGAGTCCTCAGCCAGAATGGGTTTGTAATATGTTATGATTCTAGAAAATTGAAAGAGCATGAAAGGCTCTATGTAACTCACGATTTGGAGTTGGCATCCATAATGCACGCCCTAAGGAAATGTAGACATTACCTCATGGGAAAGAGGTTTGAACCAAGGAAAGACCATAACGTTCTGAAGTATTTGTTTGATCAACCAACCTTGAATGCTAGGTAGAGTAGATGGTTGGAATTCCTTTGTGAGTACGACTTTGATGTCAAGCATATCAAAGGAAAGGAGAACAAAGTGGTTGATGCACTCAATAGAAGAGTGCATGAACTACATGCTACGAGCATTGACATGTATCAATCTGATATTAAAGGCAGAATTATGGAAGCTGCAAATGAAGATTTGCAGTACATGGAATTGGTATCAAAGCTACTACAAGGTAAGATGCTATAGAAAGTGGAAGATTATAAATTGGAAGCTGATGGAACACTCCTGTACAAAAACCAGAATTTATGTACCTAATTCCCAACAATTGAGAATTATGATCTTGAAATAAATGCTTAATGTGCCTTATGCTGGGCACCCTGGATATCAAAAAACAGTGGCAGCGTTCAAGAGCCATTACTTTTGGCCAGGTATGAAGAAGGAAATTGCAGAATACATCGCCATATGTATGGAGTGTTAGAAGTTCAAGGCTGAACATAGGCACCCAACAGGGTTGCTACAACCATTGGCCATTCTTGAGTGGAAGTAGGAAGTAGTGACAATGGATTTCATCACAGGATTGCCCAGAACCGACAAGTAGCATGATTCCATCATGGTGGTGGTAGATAAGATTACGAAAGCTGCCCATTTTATTCCATTGAAGACTACTCACAAGGAAGCTAATGTTGATGATATCTATATGAGGGAAGTAGCACGATTGCATTGTATTACCAAGACAATTGTGTCTGACAGAGACCCAAAATTTACCTCTAAGTTTTGGAAGGGTTTATTCAAAGGGTTCATATCAAATCTAAACTTCAACACGCTTATCATCTTGAGTCTGATGGACAGATAGAGAGGGTGAACCAAGTGATAAAAGATATGCTAAGGATGTATGTGATGGAAAAACCTTCTAAATGGGAAGACTACCTACACTTGGTAGAATTTGCCTACAATAATGGGTATCAAGCGTCACTAAAGATGAGCCCGTTTGAAGCACTTTATGGCAAAAAGTGCAACACACCAATAAGCTGGGACAACCCAACTGATAGGGAAATGGTTGGGCCAGAATTGCTCAAGGAAATGGAAGAGTAAATGTTGAAGATTAAGCAGAATTTGAAGGTTTCCTAAGACATGCAGAAAATTTATGCTGATAAGAACAGAACCCACAGGAAGTTTAAAGTGGGTGATCATGTTTTCTTGAAAGTGAAAGCCAACAAAAGTTCCCTGAAGCTGGGAAACTATTCCAAGCTAGCAACCAAATATTGTGGGCCATTTGAAATCCTAGAAAGGATTGGACCAGTTGCATATATGCTTGCATTGCCTGCATCCATGGCTGTACATAATGTGTTTTATGTTTCATTGCTTAAGAAATATATACCTAATGCTAATCATGTTATTGATTGGAATGTGATTCAAGTGGAGCAAGAAGGCGTCTTGCAAGTGCATCCAGTGTGCATATTGGACCGGAAGAGAAAACAGCTCCGGAATCGAGCCATAGGGCTTGTAAAGGTTTAGTGGACCTGGTACGGTCCTGAGGACGTGACATGGGAACATGAGGATGCTATGCAGGCAAAATACCCACATCTTTTTGAATATTTTGAAAATCTTGCTGATGCTGTGTAAATAAGTTGCACTGAGGAAAGTGCAAAAATAAGGGGAGGGGATTGTGATACCCCTAGGACGAGCCCCAGTCGTAATATGAATTGTAACATGTTTTGTAGGCTGGTGAGTCGAGCAATTATAAGCTGGTAGGCTTATGTGTTAGTAGGCTGGAGAGCCTAGGTGTTAAAGGCTAGGAGCCTGTTTTGTACATGAAATATTCATATTATTAATATAAGAACATCGTTGCGTGTAGACCGACCATGATAAAAGAGAATGGGGGAATAAGATCCACTAGGCTGGATAAGGGAGAGGGGGCTACGAGGTTGGAAAGAGGGGCTAAGCCTAAGGGCTTAAGTTCAAGAGAATAATAATTTTTTATTATTCCAAAAGATGTTTAGAAGGATATGTTTTTATCCTAAGTTCCTTGGGGAGAACAGGTGACTTCCAAAGGGAAGGAACGTGCTTCATGAGCGACAAGTGTCGGCTCAGGTACATGTAGATTTAAGGGGGAAACTCTTGCTATTGGGGGCACTCACGAACTTGTGGACGCACAAATAGCTTGGCTCTCATGCCTTCACCATCATGGCTATGCTAGACCAGTCTGCCCCATTTTTTCTCCTCACGAGTTCACTCATGCACTGAGAAAGAATGCAACCAACCATTTCTGAAATTGTTGAACCCGTGGCCATTGTACACCTCTGTAAATTACTGAGTTTTCCCTTGCCTTACTCGAACTATATATTGTGGTTTGAAGAAGCAGGTTGTCAAGCCCACAGTTGAAGAGGCAGGTTGTCAGGCCTGTGAGAAACTCTCTCTCCAGGTGAGAGAGGTTGTTGTGGATTGAAGAAGTAGGTTGTCAGGTCTGGGAGCAACTCTCTCCAAGTGAGAGATTGTGCTGAGGAAGTGTGTTCTCCTGGGGGGAGTCTCGTAGCTACTACAGAGCTCTGAGAATTCCGGTTTGGCCTGTTGCTGAAGCCCAAGGTAAGGGAGGTGGAGCAGTCGATGGACTATGTGACAGTGAAGGTGTATACTCCCAGGGTGGGACATGCATGTGGGAAATGAGAGTCTGTGAGCAGTGGGCGTAAGTGTCTCCTGGGAGAGAATCCTTTCTCCTAACTGTGTGAATTTCCTATTGACCTTGCCTAGTCTAGTAATACTTTGTCCGATGGAGTTTAGTACCAGCTTGGGGATGACCTACTACTAAGAGTGATGAGCAGTTTGGTCAAAGGATGGGAGGTTCGTGGAAGGTTTGCAGGCAGTCGGTGGATTTACTCCAGTTAAAAAGATAAGTATTATTTATGTACTTAATTATGTATGTTATGCATGTTTGTGATTCTTGAAATGTTATCATGTGTTCCATTGCATGTAGGAAATACTGTCAATTCCATTGAATCTATATGATAGCAGTAACTCTGTGTTATTTGTTTTAAATTCATTAGAAAAGCATGATATTTATGTACATACATCCCGTGGTGGCGTTTCCCGGCCTGTTGGTGGCTGGGAACGTTACAAATTGGTATTAGAGCTAAGTGAAGTGTTAGAGTAGTGACGTTTCCCGACTTGTTAGTGGCTAGGTATGTTACAAATTGGTATCAGAGCTAAGTGAAGTGTCAGAGTAGTGACGTTGCCCAACCTGTTGGTGGCTGGGGACATTACAATTAATTATTTCTGACTGGAGAAGAAAATCTTATCATTGATTGTTAAAAGAAGCTCACTACAGAGTTTAAGATGAAAGACCTTGGCCTAATGCATTATTTCTTAGGTCTCGAGGTCTGGGAGAGCCCAGAGAAGATATTCCTCAACCAAGGGAAGTATGTAGTTGAAATACTAAAGAGGTTTGATATGTTAGAGTGTAAATCCATGAATACACCCATGGAAAAAAAGTTGAAGCTCGTGGTTGACACTTCGTCAAAATTGTTTGATGCTACATTATATAGATAGATCATTGGATCGTTGATGTATCTGATGAACACCATGCCACATATATGCTTTGTTGTGAACACCTTGAGTCAATTTCTGGCAGAGCAAAGATGTGTTCACATTGTTGCTGTAAAACATGTGATGAGCTACCTTAAGGGTACATTGGATTTTGGTCTCAGTTATAGTGGAGATCAAGACTTTAGATTGAGTGGATATACCGATTCAGATTGGGCTGGAAGTGTCTTTGACAGAAAGAGCACCTCATGATGTTGTTTCAGTATGGGGTTAGCCATGATCTCATGGAAAAGTAGGAAGAAATCAAGTATTTCTCTCAGCATGATAGAAGCAGAATACATTGTTGCATGTTCCGCCAGTTGTGAAGCCATATGGGTTCAGAAGTTGTTTACAGGTCTATTTGATCTGGAGATGGAATCAACCATGATCCTATGTGATAACCAAAGTTGCATAAAGATGACATAGAACCCTATGTTCCATGAAAAGTCAAAACACATAGAGATCCAATATCATTACATTCGTGATATGGTGCAGAAAGGATCCATAAAGCTCCAATATGTTGGCACAGATGAACATGTTGTTGATGTGTTGATCAAGCCTCTGTCTCATGTAAATTTGGAACACTTTCGAGACAAGCTTGGTGTAGTCCGAAAGTACCTCCCTCGAAAGGGGGAGTAGTGTTGATTCTAGGCTTGTGTTGAAGATTTATAGCTTCGTGTTGATGTTGTTTTGATGCCAACCTCATGCTGAAGATTTCCAGCTTTGTGATGATGTTGTTGTGATTCCAACCTCGTGCTAAATATTTCCAGCTTCGTGTTGATGTTATTGTGATGCCAGCCTTGTGCTGAAGATTTCCAGCTTCGTGTTGATGTTGTTGAGATGCCATCTTCATGCTGATGTTGTTGAGATGCCAGCTTCGTGCTGAAGATTTCCAGCCTAGTGCTTATGTTGTTGATGCTCTTACCTTCGTGATGTAATGTTGTTGTTGTTGATGTTGTATCAGCCTTGTTCTTTTATTGATGATGATAATGTATTAGTGTTATACTAATCCATGTTGATGCAGATGATGATGATGTCATTCCAGTTCCTTCCTGTGGATGATGATATTGATGATGAGAAAAAACTTCCAATGATTTATAGATATGCCAGTCAATGTTCCAGATGTTGCTGATGTTGTTGCCCTCTCTCTCTCTCTCTCATGATGATGTTGTAGAATACCCTTCTTGTTAAGGGGGAGTGTTGAAATATTGTAAATGCAAAGAGTATTCTATTTATTATTGAGTCATTATTCACTAGATCAAATCCCCTTTTGTGGATTGATCATGTCGGGCATTGTAATTGACCAAATTCCCTTTTGCGGATTGGTCAAACCCTAATTGTATTATGCAAATTAAGAAGTCGGCCCCATGCCTAATTAAAGTGGTCTTAACTACTAAGAAGCCAAGTCGGCCCTGCCCAATGAAGAGACACCTTTCCAACACCTGCCAACCAATATAAATAAAGGAATCCAGTTCCTCATTATCTCACTCACTCATTCACTCATCCAATGCGCAAGTTTGGTAGCTGTAGCTGGGAGAAGAAGGAAGAGAGAGGCACATTACTCAGTGTTGGATATTCTCTAGTGTTTTGGTTTATTGTCTTGGCATTGTATTGGCTATCTATATTAATGAAGTTTTTGCTGGGTTTTCTCCCCCATGAGGATTTCCCAGGATAAATGTTGTGTATCTTGTGATTGTTTTTCTCTCGGTGATCCTATCTATGCTATGGTTATCTAGTAAATTGAAAAGAAACCTAATAATAACTTAAACCTTAACACCGAGCACTTGGGCAAGGTGAACGATTGCAGGAATTTTTGCAGGGATTATCACAATTCTAATTGCAGACTTCATTGCATAATTAAGTTTGAACAAAATTGCGGTTTTTGGCTTGACTCATTGGGGTGTTGGGCACTCCACCAGATAAGACGAACAACTCCAAACATGACAATAGGTTGTGCGAAGAGTTGTGAAGCATTTGAGTGAGTTGGTGTTATTAGACATCCAAGAAACTCCTTAGGGTTGTAGGCTAAGAATGTTTGGTAACTTAAGAAATTGATAATCAAAGTATGTGGATCAATGGGATAACTCAAGGGCTTAATGAGAAGAACAACATATCATGCATTCAAATGAGCCAGTGATTTTAGAAACCAATAATCAGATAGAGTAATTGGAATGGGGTATGAAGAACACTATTCAAGATAACCAAGTACATTAACATGAAGGGTCATACAAGATAGAAAGAGATTATTCAATTCAAATTCATGAGCTAAATAAGAAGATAACAATTCTTAATAGTTGAGCTAAATTGAATCAAATTACAGAGCAATGTAACACATGAGAAAATCTGACATTGGTAGCAAAAGAAGACTGTGATTCATATCAAGATAAGAGTCTAAGTACATGGGCCAAATGTATCCAAGATTGAACCCCTTAGTTCATCTTCTGTTTTCAGCTTTATAGCTTTTACAACACAGTATCTAGATCCTGAATTAATGGATCAGATTTACTAAATACAGAAAGTCAAAACTATATTTACAAAAAATAAGGAAAGATCCTCAAGATGGGGTCAATCCCACATATGATGGTCTTCCGAGGTAGTAGAGTCTTGATGCAGTGCAGACTAGCCTCCCAAGGCTGTTTGATGACTCTTCCAAAAGATAGAATTCGAATTTGCTGAGTTGTGCCAAAACCCTAATTTGTTGCCACCAAAATAGGTACCAAAACTGATTTGAATACCTCTTTTTATCTTTATGCATAAAAAATGGACATTGAATCTGACTCTATAATTCAACATCTATCCATTAAAAGTGGTTTTAAGTGATTCGGATTAGTAAAACTTCGATCTGGGCATTTTTTCAACAAATCTAGCAGTGATAGGATTTCGGTGGTTAACACTGGAAAAAACTGGGTGCTTTAACCACCGAAAGCTCTGCTTTCGGTGGTCAAGGAAGACAAAATTTAGGCTTGTTAACCACCGAAAGATGTAACTTTCGAAAAACGGATCTGTGGCGAATTAATTTGCATGAGAGTCACAATGACTCGGGTTTTGTGAGATAGAGATGAGAAATAACAACAAACTAAGATTTGATTCCTAAATCAAGGGGATTTCAAATGGAAAATCATCACGGTCATATCTCTTGGAACTTGGTTTTATGAAAGTCACATGAAACACAAGAGTTAATCAGAATCAAATTGATAATAAATTTCTGTATATGCAAGGTGTTGATTTGTTTGATTTGATGCATTAGGTTTTGACATGTGGACTGAATTTGTCGACTTGGCTGTATGCGATCAAATAGAGGACATGTTGATGAGGATATCCATCCAACTGATTCAATGAGTTAAACATGGCAGTGGAGATCAAATTTATATCCATCAGAAAAACTATTATGCAAAATCTTTGACATCTGCGATCTCAAGATCTGATGCTCTGAAATCAGCTTAGTGAAAGATTGATGACTTTAATTCTGGCAGCTTGGCAATGGGCAACTTCAACCTTACATCTCAATACAAATTCCCTTTGTTCGGGGCTCTTCCTCATGATTTTATGCCTTCCATTAAAACCTGTCAAACACTTACAAATCCAGTTGTGCATGCATTTATCGAACCTCTGCATTTACAAAATTTGCCAACCTGAGTATTTTGAAATTTCACATTTCTGAAAACGGTACCTATTCTTGAAGGGGACTTTTGACTACCTTACCTAGCTCCAAATTTATATCTTCAAGCACCATTGGAAATATTAGGATTTTTAGTTGTCAATCAACTATTTGAGCATGTGAAATGGACTTTCCACGACTGAGAAAAATGAATTTTCCCAAGGCAGGTTATTTCTTGAAAATCTGCACTTTTGGTGGTTAAACTAGACCTGAATTTAGCCTGTTAACTTCCGAAAGCTCTGCTTTCGGTAGTTAATGAGCGCTTTTCAGGCCCGCCTAAACCACTGAAACCTGAGATTCTCGCTTTTGCTTGAGAAGACCGGTTCCAATGCTTGTTCCAAGTTTATTTTCAGAAAGTAGACCATCTAACCCACCTAAAAAAATTTAGAAACAAATTTTTTGACCTCTTCCTATCACCTAAAATTTGACAAAATGACAGTGCTATTTTAGGAGATAACATCTGGCTCCTACTCGGGGATGGAATCCTCCCAATGAGGTTCCAAGAACAAGTAGTTCTAGTCGCCTTATCTGTTGGGCTATGGATTTATGTGGCCTGTGCAACTATTCCTCTGCAAACCTGCAGCCTGCCTGTAGCTTGTCTGTAGCCTGTCTACTTATTCAACCAAAATCTGAAAACAATCTAAGTGCTCATATGAAGAGATTATTCTTCTGTCTACTCCCACACTAACCAACCATACTACCTCTTGGTTAAGTAAATGTTGACTTCCATAATAACCATACAAGTAACTTCAAAACTGAAGAAACCTTGTCTCTGTCACTGCTCAACAAATGATGTTGGAAATGTAACGGTAGTGAATAAAACTCATTTAGGAAACTATACTCACCCGTAAACATGAGAGAGCTGAAGAAATCTGAAATTTTCAAGTTCCCTGAAATGTATGATTCCATGAAGGCTGCCACCGGGTCTTGGAAACAGAGATCAGAAACATACTGATCCTTTGGAAAAAACTGTACATCTATAGCAACCTCCCACTCAGCCGTGATTGTTCCTTTACTAGAAGACTGGTCACCTTCTAGTTCTCTTGATATTAACTTGTGATCATTAATCATAATGACTTTCTCTTCAGAAAAATGGTCAGAGCATGATGATGAAACAATGTCAAGATCATAAGAATAAAGATCTGTTGAAAAAATATAATTTCTTATGCAATCATTGGTTACCATAGGCTCATCCTGGTTAGCAAACTGATCATAACATTCTGACTCATACATGTTTCTAGAACACAACAAATATTGAAAAACTCTGGCTTGAATCTGAAATAGACTCACATACTCGTTGCTGTTCACAAACTGCTTTACATTCATAGTCTCCATGTTCAAAATCTAAACCATACTTACTGTCTTCTTGATCCAAAATGGAAACATACTGACAGTTCTCCTGCTCATAAGAATACAAATTTTCAGAATATGATAGCTTATAAGTTCACTTGGCAGCACAAATGTTCTCTTCTACCTCATGAGCATCTTCAAACAACTGAGTTAAGAATGAAGAATTCCTTTCTAGTAGAAGAAGGGCAAGTTCTGAATGAAGACACATAACATAATGTATCATGGCAACTGTCTCTGTAGGCTGGACCTTCAAAGGCATGTCATGGTAGATGCTGTAAAATCTTCGATTGAAGATAGACAAAACTTCACCCTGTTCTCTCTTCAAAGCATAAAAATCAGTAAGGTATGAATCTAGTGATTTGTACTCACCCCAGTTTTCACAAAATCATAAGAGAACTCGATTCAAGAGCCAATAGAATCAACTCTTAGACCCTTGAACCATGCACCAACATCTCTGATTAGATATTTAGAGAAAAATCTTATGACTACATCTTCATGTATAATCTGAAAACGATCAACAAAATTCTCAAAGAATTCCAAGTGCCTCTTAGCTGAAACTTGATTCTCTCCAGAAAACTGGGGAAGATATTCATAACAGTCAAGAGGATAAGGATGAAGGGATAGGGCAGCCTTAAAGGTTTAAACATATTCATCCCGATCTTGGTTTGAAAAGAAGTGGGATGCTCGTGAGGGATAAGAGGTTGATGAAAAGTTTCAACAGTAATGACAGCAGGTACTGAAGTCTGAGTAGGTTTGGAATCAATTTCAATCTCTACAGAGTTATATGGCTGATCAAATTCAAAAGGAATTTGAATACAATGTCCGTCTTTATGAATGGGCTGAGGTAAAGCTGTTGAATCTACTTCTACAATGCAAGCCGGCTGCAAGCTTTCCTCTTCTAGTGTGGTATATATACAACAAGAATGATAAGTTTCTGAATATACAAAACAAAAAATAATTCTCTTAACATGCGAAGGAAAAAGCATGAAAGAGATAATAAAGAAATACAACAGTTCATGAAGCAAACTGATAAACTAATATCTGGATCCAAACTTCAGCCTCTTCATCTTCTGTCAACTGGATTCTCCCCAGTGGAGTCTTTGTAAATTCAGATGGATCAAAGAAATTAGAATCTTTGTAAAACTATCCTAGCAGAAGGGCTAGGTTTTCTTCTTCTTTAACAAACAGATTTTGCAGAATAGACTCTATCATAGGAAGACTGGTATTGGTATAGGTATAGATCTTTTCTGGTTTTGTTTGCAAAGTATTCAGAAAAGAGGAACAATCCTCTTCTGGGGCAGATGGTTCAACCTCTTTCCCTAACCTATGTACAGAAAAATTCTCAAGAAAAGGATTTATAACAACAAAATCTATAGAAGGTTCATCACCTTTTAAATCCTCTGATTCAAATACAATTTTCTGAAAAGAAGAAGATTCACCTGAAGTAGACTTAATGGAAGGTGTTCTAGGTACAAATAAAGAAGCAATACCTTTTGAGATATTTGATCTAGATGTCCTTGCTGCTCTGGAAGTTTGCCTTTGTAGAGCTCTTCCTCTTCTGATGATCTTCTCTTTGGAGACACAGTTCTTCAATGGAGTCGCCATTGAATTCATCCTTCATGGAGTCGCCAGATAGATGATTAGAACCAAATGATGTCCAGGCTTTGTCTATCATCAAAGCTGGATCTATGTCATCTCCCAGGGAAGCTAAGATTCAATCTCCTCTCCCCGACAATGACGCCAATTTGTTAGACCTCCAAGAAACTCCTTAGGGTTGTAGGCTAAGAATGTTTGGTAACTTAAGAAATTGATAATAAAAGTATGTGGATCAATGGGATAACTCAAGGGCTTAATGAGAAGAACAACTTATCATGCATTCAAATGAGCCAGTGCTTTTAGAAACCAATAATCAGATAGAGTAATTGGAATGGGGTATGAAGAACACTATTCAAGATAACCAAGTACATTAACATGCAGGGTCATACAAGATAGTAAGAGATTATTCAATTCAAATTCATGTGCTAAATAAGAAGATAACAGTTCTTAATAGCTGAGCTAAATTGAATCAAATTACAGAGCAATGTAACACATGAGAAAATCTGACATTGGTAGCAAAAGAAGACTATGATTCATATCAAGATAAGAGTCTAAGTACATGGGCCAAATGTATCCAAGATTGAACCCCTTAGTTCATCTTCTGTTTTCAACTTTATAGCTTTTATAACACAATATCTAGATCCTGAATTAATGGATCAGATTTACTAAATACAGAAAGTCAAAACTATATTTACAAAAAATAAGGAAAGATCCTCAAGATGAGGTCAATCCCACATATTATAGTCTTCAGAGGTAGTAGAGTCCTGATGCAGTGCATACTAGCCTCCCAAGGTTGTTTGATGACTCTTCCAAAAGATAGAATTCAAATTTGCTTAGTTGTGCCAAAACCCTAATTTGTTGCCACCAAAATAGGTACCAAAACTGATTTCTGATTTGAAAACCTCTTTTTATCTTTATGCATAAAAAATGGACATTGAATCTGACTCTATAATTCAACATCTATCCATTAAAAGTGGTTTCAAGTGATTCGGATCAATGAAACTTCGATCTGGGCATTTTTTCAACAAATCTGGCAGTGACAGGCTTTCGGTGGTTAACACTGGAAAAAACTGGGTGCTTTAACCACCGAAAGCTCTACTTTCGGTGGTTAACACTAGAAAAAACTGGGTGCTTTAACCACCGAAATCTCTACTTTCGGTGGTTAAGGAAAAAAAAATTTAAGCCTGTTAACCACCGAAAGATGTAACTTTCGAAAAACGGATCTGTGGTGAATTAATTTGCATGAGAATCGCAATGACTCAGATTCTGTGAGATAGAGATGAGAAATAACAACAAACTAAGATTTGATTCCTAAATCAAAGGGATTTCAAATGGAAAATCATCACGGTGATATCTCTTGGAACTTGGTTTTATTAAAGTCAAGTGAAACAAAAGAGTTAATCAGAATCAAATTGATAATGAATTTCCGTATATGCAAGGTGTTGATTTGTTTGACTTGATGCATTAGGTTTTGACATGTGGACTCAATTTGTCGACTTGGCTGTATGCGATCAATTAGAGGACATGTTGATGAGGATATCCATCCAATTGATTCAATGAGTTAAACGTGGTAGTGGAGATCAAATTTATATCCAACAAAAAATCTATTATGCAAAATCTTTGACATCTGCGATCTCAAGATCCGATGCTCTGAAATCAACTCAGTGAAAGATTGATGACTTTAATTCTGGCAGCTTGGCGATGGGAAACTTCAACCTTACAACTCAATACAAATTCCCTTTGTTCAGGGATCTTCCTCATGATTTGATGCCTTCCATTAAAACCTATCAAACAATTACAAATCCAGTTGTGCATGCATTTATCGAACCTCTGCATTTACAAAATTTTCCAACCTGAGTATTTTGAAATTTCACATTTCTGAAAACGGTACTTGATATCGCGGGGGACTTTTGAATACCTTCCCAAGCTCCAAATTCAGATCTGAACACACCATTGGAAAACTTAGGATGTGTAGTTGTCAATCGGCTATTTGAGCATGTGAAACAGATTTTCCACGGCTGAGAAAAATGATTTTTCCCAAGGCAGGTTATTTCTGGAAAATTTGCACTTTCGGTGGTTAAACTAGACCTGAATTTAGCCTGTTAACTACCGAAAGCTCTGCTTTTGGTGGTTAATGAGAACTTTTCAGGCCCGCCTAAACCACCGAAACCTGAGATTCTCGCTTTTTCTTGAGAAGACCAAATCCAATGCTTGTTCCAAGTTTATTTTCAGAAAGTAGACCATCTAACCCACCTAAAAAAATTTAGAAACAAATTTTTGGACCTCTTTCTATCACCTAAAATTTGACAAAATAATAGTACTATTTTAGGAGATAACAGGTGTGTCTTCAAACTTACAAAGGCAGAGTTGGGGAAGTAACACGTAGGCATCTTAGTGCAACATGCAACCAAGATTTCGGTTGTTCAACCAAGAAGTTAATAAGTTGAGTTAGGACAAGTTGGACACACACAAACAGAGTTGTGTGATGCGAGCTAAGGCTTAACTCAACCCAAGAAGAAAGAAGTATTGCATGAATGGTAGGACAAGATGGACATTACCAAGCAAAGTTTGATGCCATGTTGGGAAGGCTCAAAGAGGATGCTTAAGATTTCACAATGGAAATCGTGTGATGATGAGACATGGAAGAATAGAATGAATGTTGCGAATTGAAACTTGGTGCAGTTATGAGAAGGATTGAAGAATATGCTTGAGATCGATGAACAACTGAAATTTTGCGATGATGAAACGTGGAAATTTTTGGATTGAACCGAATCTAGGGAGATGCCAAGGTTGGGGTCGCTCAACAAGGAGGACACCCAATACAAAGAAGATGTCGCGACAAATAAGAAGCAACTTGATCGTAGAGGAAGACTTGTTCGATGTTTTCTTTGTGATGAAAACCACTTTGCAACAGACTGTCCGATGAAGTCTAAGTTGGAATGGTTGGAAGAAGACCAAGTGTAGCAGGTAGAGGAGAAGCTTTCTTCTATGGTGGAAGTATTTTGAATGCATGCACCTTTAAAGGAGATGTTGGAAGCGATGGATGATTTGAAAACACGTCTAGAGGAGTTCAAAGATAGAGGTCGTGGACAACATTCGCTAAGTGAAGGAGAAACAAATTGCTTTATGGATGCGATGATGAGTGGTGTTTCCATTTGGCATGAAAATTAGTTGTGATGGAGGCACGGGTTCGGGCAGAGTTGGAGATAGTGTATTATAAGGATTCTACCAGGAAGAAAACGACTTTAGGTGGGGGATGATGTAATGCCTTCTGCCACGCCCACTGAGCGTTGACGCTCCTTACGCAGACTCAATGGAAATATGGTGAAGAGAACACAAAGGGTGCGCGATCGGTTGGGTGAATGAAGTTTTATAAGCACAGGAAGGAGCACCTTGGGCACACAATGGTGATGTGTGAACTCAAGGGGACACATACCTCACTTGCCTTGCAACGAAGGATGAGGACTTGAGATGGCATTTGGTAAAGGACAAGGTGACTTGGGCGCACGCCTAAGGAGTGGACCCGCTTTCCCTTTTTATCATGGATTTGTTGGAGAGGTTGGATGAACCCATCGATACACCCACGAAGAGTCACGTTGTTGGTTCGAAAAAACACACAAGGGAAGGCCACACTAATCAGAAAAGACACAATGGTTCATGAGAGCACAAGTTTGATGGGCACGTCAGTCCACAAAGGGGAGCATCGGTTCCTTTGGGAACATTGGTCCATGAAGGGGTGTGACACCCCAAAAGACATGATGATTCACAAAAGAGATGGTTGGAGTCCATATAAAGAACACAAGGTTCATGAACTAGAGTCAACGTTATCACACAGTTTGTAGCTTGGGAAAATCCCAACCCAAACCACAAAGGTGAGACAACTACACGAGTATCTACCCACTGCCACCTTAGATAGACACTCCCCTCGCTTTAGTGATGATGTAATCACCACAAGGGGGGAATCCTAGTGACCCTAGGGGATTGACATGGAAAGTGAGATGATGATGAATGAGCACTCCTATAGGTCAAGTTTGGATATGAAGAGAGGCTTGATAATGAGTCTTGTAAGAAGGTGAAATCTTGTCAAGTGTTAGATACCTGCAAAACAATGTTAGCCTTTCTTGGAACAAGAAAAAAAATGATAAACCAAGCCTTTAATCAAGGGGAATCAAGAAAGAATCCTTGCTGTCCCAAACTGTAGCAATATAGAAATATATAGATCAACAATTAATGATGTTAATAGCTGCAAATTTAACCATCCAAAATCTAATACAAGATATCATAAATAAAGCTAGCAATGACTAGTCAAACTTCCAATGATTAAAGCAAGACTTTGGTGGTGATTAGGGGGCTGTTATGTGATGTTATCAACACGTTTTTATAACAACCTAATGGCTGTAGAAAACAATTTCTACAACAACAACTTCTAGCCACAAAAAACAACAAACAATCCACCCAAAAGACAACAAATAACAAGAAGTTTAATGATGGTATATTGTAAGTGAATTTTAGTGGTAGAATAGTGAGAAATAGATGAAGAGGAGATGATTTTTTAGCAACCCTAATAGCTGTAGCATTAATTTGTAACATAAAAAATAATTACTAGGCCAATCAAGATGCACGTAGGGCACAATACAACTTATATCATGTAGAATCAAATCTAACTTAGACAATTGAAATATCTCAATATTTCATGTATAACAATGCAACAATATTATATCTCCAATGCAAGTAGATTAATGCCTTATCAATTGGGATAATGGAGTCTCTTGTGTAAGATCTAGGGTTTGTTACTTCTCTAGGGGTGTAATCCCTTTTACTCCCTAGAGCAAACAAAACCTACCAAGGTAAATCTACAAGGGTGTAAGCCCTTTTACTCCTTGTAGCAACCTTTGCAAAGTAGCTTATTCAATGACAACACAGTAGATCTTGATGGAGGGTGTATTCTCTTATACTCCTCCAAGGTTTTAGACAAATTTAGCTTGAAACAAGAAGAAAACAACACAGTAAATGTAGAAATTCCTTACTAATTCCAAGAAAAGCATGAAGAAACCCTTCTTTATCAAGAATATTCCACCAACATACCAAGAATAAAGCATCCAAGAGATATCGCCTAGATTTTCTTCACCGAAACACAAGAAAGATCATCCACAATGCACCAAGAGAGAGAGAGATAGAGAAAAATGCCCAAATAGGGAAAAAATTTCAGCCAATGTTATGTAATTCTCAAGTGAGAGTTATGTTCAAATGAAATGAAAGTGACCTTTATTTATACAAGATCACTAAAAACCAATTTGTCCACTTTTCCAAAATTCAACATCAAATTAGAGAGG
>JZKD02S1648223.1:29539-56512 GCA_000966675.3 Picea glauca | reverse complement strand
CGCCTAGATTTTATTCATCAAAATACAAGAAATATCATCCACAATGCACCAAGAGAGAGAGATATATAGAAAAATTCCCAAATAGGGCGAAAATTTCAGCCAATGTTATGTAATTCTCAAGTGAGAGTTATGTCCAAATGAAAAGAAAGTGACCTTTATTTATAAAAGATCACTAAAAACAAATTTGTCCACTTTTCCAAAAGTAAACATCAAATTAGAGAGGTCGACTCTCCCTATTTGTCCTTCACAACTTAAAATTACAAATACATAAAATAATTTCCTCTTTTAGGGGTGACGTCATGCCCTAAAGGGTGACGTTAGGCATCCAAGAGAGACGTTAATCCCTTTGGTGAAGATCGTTGGGCCTCCAAAGGTCATATTCCCTTACACCAAGTGCTCTAGTGCATGCCAAGTGTCTCTCTCTCTATCCATCAAACCATGTCATATCACCATCAACCATGAGAAACCTCTTCAAAAACCCTAACTTCCATGTGACATCTAGGGCATAAAAGATGACATTTTAGGCCTTCCAAGGCCAACATTGAGGTGCAAGGGGCTAGCATGTAATCATCTCATGGTGTCCAATTGCCTCCAAAGGCAATGTTAATCCTCCCAAGTGTCCAATGGGAGGCGCACACCATCAAACCCGCGGGCTTCATGCCCCTATGAAGGTCCAAGTAACCTTGTTCCTTCACGAAAAAACTTTCACTTGGAAAGGCATTGCAAATACAAACAAATTTGCCCTCCGAGGGTCTAGAAGTCACAAGTATCATACCAAGTAATCCATATCTAATAAAAGAACCACCCAACATGTGCATCAAATCCCCCCTTTTCAAAATAAACAAATGCTCAAAGACCTTATAGAACTTGCCAAATTTAAGTATGGGATGGTTGTCATGGTGACCTATTGGGTAGATCATTCCCAAAGTCAAGGAGTGTTTCCCAAGAGGACCCTCTCTACGTCATGTAAGGAGTATGAGGTGGATGGGGGTGTGAATTTTGGGCATGGGGCTTCTTGACATACAAGGGATCATATTGTCTCATTTGTGGGTGCCTCTGTTGAGGGTGGGCTTTCTCTTGAGTTACCAACTATTTAGGTGCTATTTTTCCCAAACCCCTTCTTAGTCATCTTTCCAATCCATGATTTCATTTATTTGTAATTTTCTAGTCCCATTTATGAGGTTTCATGCTTTAGCATTTGCATTTTGGGACCGGGGCAGGTATTGAGTAAGTAGAGCTCAAGTTGGACTGAATTTTGATGGTCCTTATTTGTTGTGTTCACTTTCTTTTCAACATTAGTTTCTTATTCTTTTATAGCAGCTGCAATCTACCTCCGGGCCTTTAGCCCCTTCTTCCCATGAAATGAGGTACAAGCCCTTCTTGGGTCAATGTACTTGAAAACCCAAAATATGAGGAAACAAAAGGGGAAGAAGTATGGAAGGTGACAAGTATGTGCAGGAGCGATACGATAACCCTTCAAGGAGACCACATGGTAGCAACCCTTTTCTCGGAGGTGGACACTTACTAGGGAAAGATGTTAACCACTAATATGAAATGAGGCAACATGCATAATTTTCAAGCAAACATTTTCAAAATCAAGAAAGGACCCTTTGCAACATGTTCAAATGCTTCATTTATTAGAATGACACTTACCAAAACACCACACTTGTTACCTCATGGAGAAAGACCTGCTGTCCCCTGTGAGCCAAGCTAATGTGGTAGACACTGCTTCCATTTATCAAAAGGTCATGTGTGGTAAGATAGGGGCCTCTACCTGATCATTTGCCTCTAGATACTCCATGTATGCAACTCGAGGGCCTCAAGAAATCATCTCCTTAGTTATCCGTACCATGGGAAGAAAACAAGAAACACATCACATCATCACAACTCGAGTTGGAGAGTGAGGTTTGTAGCTCGAGCATTGGTGAGACAAAATGAGGGCAAAGTGCAAAGGATTGACTTAGTCTCTTGTTGGAGTGTCTTGGGAAGGGCACATGACAAAGAGGCGCAAAGGTCAGACAAGGTAGTGCATGTGACGGGGAGAAGGCTGTGATAATCAAGCTCAGGTTATGACAAGGAGACTTGAGTGTATGAGCAAGTAGACAAGTCGGGATGTGACTTAGCCGAATTCTTGTATATCTATGTATTGAGCTGTGAGATTCTATTTGTAAGCATTGTAACAACATTTGTATATAAATACTTATACAATTGTTAGGCACATCTTGTGCTACCCAACCATACTTGTCTCTTCTTGTGTATGAATGGTTTCATTTTATGGGTTGCGTAATTGGCTAAGTATAAGCATTGTGTAATTGTTTAAGTAAAGAACACAAGTGTAGTTGGCACGATTGGCTCAAGGAAGAGTATGGGTGCATCTTGAGTGAGGCGTAGTTCGGATGAAGTAATTTTAGTTTATTCAATCCGTCGAAATGAAACATTTTGGTGCCGCACGACCCCAAGTGCTAAGCGGCTTGGGTGCACTAAGTCAAGTTGGATGCCCAGGCAAACTATGGGCGTGTGACAAGTATGAGACCATCCACTTGGGATTTGAAGTAAATTGGACCTAGGATGGTGGATCAATGATGGCATATCACAATTGGAAAGGTAAAATGGATCTTTAAAATTATTTACTAACTCCTTATGGTACTTTTTCTCCATATTTTTGTCGACAACATTTTTTGTAGGCAATGGAATAACTCACACCTCTTAACTAGATCTTGCATCATTATCTTGAAAAAGTGAATGTAAAAGATATTAAACATGGTATTTTGAAGTGCCAAGGTAATTCATAACACATCCAACAAATGAAATGAAGATATAGGTGAGACTTGCTATGAGAGGGAAGGGATAACTCAATGGAATTCAATGGTTGGGGGAAGTTGCTTAACTTGATCTTGAATAAGTGTCCCACAAAATTCAAGATTAAAAATATTAGACTTAGGTATATGCATGTGACAAAATATTTAAGATCGTATAAACAAATAAAATATAAATAGAATACAGCCTTATTACAATAGTGATGAACAAATTTGGTGGACTTGTATATATAGGGGAATTTAGTGTACTTGGGGTTTAGTTAGAAACGACCATGTGATACCACCATGTAACCATATATTCTCATGTAATTCAAAAAAAATATAACAAGTACAAACATGCAATGTCTAAACTAATAAAACACATAGGTTATCATTGGTTTAAAGTGTGTACAATTTGATGTAAAAATATTGACTATGTTCGAGTTTTTAGTTATGTGTGTTCCAATATGCATTAGGCACATTGGTGCTCCATGCATAGTTTGGAGCATCATTTCTCCCAAACAAGTAGAAGCACTATATTTTGAAATGGTTTATAAACCCTATATAAAATCATCTATACTCTTACAAACCTCTACACAAATTATTTGTAAAGGTTGTGTCTTCTATTTCTCTATCTTGAAAAGAGAGACACGGTGGGTCCCATATATTGGAGCATTAATGTGCTACTTAAACAAATAACCAATTCAATACCTAAGAACCACGTTTCAAAATAATAACATGAAAAATGGTTGAAAAGAACACGACTCATATAACCTTTGTATGATTAGAGGTATTTTGAAGAAGTGTTTAAAAATAACATTTTTAAATCTCATTATCACATTAAAAAAACGAAGCATTGGTGCTCCATTTCAATACATAATGATCTAAACAAGTTTATTAAAAACCCAGAAAAACTCATGGCCATACAAAATCCTGCACTATGAGATTTATAAAAAGTAGAGGTAAACATTAAGATGGGGAGTCTTGAAGAAGACAGTGGGAGGAGATCAAATCAAATCATTCAAAGAGGACATCCATAAGAGATAAATTAACACCAATAAAAATATGAAGGTTCTATTATATTCTTCAACTATTTTTTTTCAATAATTTAATCCAATCAAATCTAAAAATACATAGTTTGAAATTAAGAATGAAAGTAACAATAAAGAATATATCTTGAACATTTTTAGATTTTGTTACTAATGACTTTTTTTTTTAATGATTTTGCTTCCCTTATCATAGAAAGTTGAGTTTTTTTTTTTTTTAAATAAACATATAATTTAGTTCTTATATTAATATAAAAAAAATAATATGAATTTAAAAAATTATGGAGATACCAATCACCTAAGAATATGAACTTAAAGGGTATGGAGATACCAATCACCTTGTTAATGCTATAGGACCCTAGAAATATTTTCCCCTTTTATGCATCAACATGAAAATATCAAATTTTATTTAAAAACATTTGTATGTTGCCCAATGCACACCAATGCATCAGTATAGATATGGAGCACTATATTTCTACCTTTTTATGCATCAACATGAAAATGGAAAATTTTATTTAAAAACATTTTTGTGTTTCCCAATGCACCACAAACAAGTTTTGCACACCAATGCTCCATATAGATATGGAGCACTATTTTGAAGATCTATTAAAAAAAATATGTTTGTTATTTCTTTGCTTCTAGATGATAATAAAGCACTAGTGTGCATGTGTTACACATAGGTGACACTTTCACATAAAGGAGCACCATAATGCATACATGTGTTTTTTAATAGGCGATGGAGTTATTTTGTATTCATAGTACATTGGTATTTGTATTGAAATGTTTAGTCATGTGATCATTAACAAGTCTTATATTATGAGAAGACGCTACACAAGAAGAGCAAGTCTTATACTATTATGAGAATACGTTAGACAAGAAACGGGTTAGATTACAAAATATGTGAATAATATATATCCATTTTTTAAACCAATGTATTTAATATGTTTTATACATTTTCAAATTATATTTTTTAATTTAGCATGCATGTTTCATATATGCTTGAGTTTGTAGTGAAGCTATTAGATGCTTTTATTAGTTTTTGTCGAAGGCGTAGAGGGATTATATCGATTGATAATTCGTCGACTTCATATTAGTTTGTTCTTTAACCAAAAATATCTGCATAATATTTATTATTGAAACTAGGGAACTAAAAACATTGATTTTTATATAATAAAAATAATCATATATGTCATGATCTGATTGGATAATGGATTGGAGGTCTTATTGCCAGCTTTGCTATTCCCAATGTTTTATATGTTAGCATATCGAAAGTTTTTGATCGTATACAGTCTTTCTGAATTTTTACTTTTATTCTTGAAATGTAAGGATATCCAAAGTTTTGAAGATAGAGAGTCAGGTTTTTATTAGTTCACTTCATATTACTTTGTCCTTTGAATAAATATTTTTTTTACATACCGTTTATTGTTCGAACTATTGTTACTTAAATTTTTTTATTGTTATAAACTAACATAATAAATGTTTTTTCGTACGCAACACAACTGCCACACTGCATTCTTTCTTAAATGTTTACACAACAGTCCTGATAGACTTAAATGTTTACCTAACAGGCCTCATAGCCTTAAATGTTTACTTAACAACCCTGTTACAATACATTTTCCTCTGTTATATATATATATATATATATATTTTGTTTTATGCAATGTTGTTTGCAATATTGTTCTTCAGCGCATTACTGGTTCAGTGGTTCATGCTTGCTCCTTGCTTGTTCACTGGTTTCTTGTTCGCATGTTGTTGTTGTTCTTGTTTTCTTGTTGGTCTTGTTTTAGTTTGCACGCTTGGGTTTCTGCAATCGCGATTGGAACTGACCTCCTGTCGTTCCCCATCGACGGGTAGGTTTCGGTGCCGTGTTTAGCCTCCTCTACTATTTACAGTCTATAGGTGAGACATTTCATTGCTGGGGATGCATGAGTCGAAATCCTCTTGCAGAATATCTTTGTATGTGACGAAAAAAATGCGATTTCCTTTTCCTATACACCACTGTGGCTACGATTGAGGTGGGTTCTTTGTCGAACATTGGCGATTAGGAATGAGACGAAGACAACATTACAGTCCTGCTTCTCTAGTCGCAGTGATCACATACAAAGATGGACAACAAGAGGATTTTGAATGCTCCCAGTATTGAAAAATACCAACAGTGAAAACTGCACCTTTCTTCAGGGGCATTGCTGGTTCAGTGGTCCATGCTTGCTCCTTGCTTGTTCACTGGTTTCTTGTTTTCTTGTTTCTCTTGTTCTTGTTTTCCTATTGGTCTTGTTGCAGTTTGCATGCTTGGGTTTCTGCAACTGTGATTGGTACTGGCCTTCTGTCGTTCCCCATCGACAGGTAGGTTTCGGTAACGTGTTTAACTTCCTTTGCTATTTGCAGTTTGTAGGTGAGAAATTTCACTGCTGGGGATGTCTGAGTCGAAATCCTCTTGCAGAACATCTTTGTATGTGGGGAGATGATTCGAAAAGATCTTTTACACGACTATGGTTGAGTTATTAAGCACATGTTGATTAACCAATTAGGAATCTTAATGAAAGAGGAAGAAGATATGAGAATATATCACAACCATATAAACATGAACATAACTGAAATGAAGCAATAAACAACAACAAACCATAACACCAATGTGATAACGAAGTTCGACAATCTCGCCTACGTCTCCGGGCCTTTGTCTCAGTGTGTGAGGCTTCTTTATTTTTGTTCAAAGCTCAATAAGTACATCACAACAGTGACAAAAGGATACAAGACTGATATGTTCTTGTTCTCCCAGATCTCTAGAACCCAACAGAAGAAATGACACTCAAAATGGATGACCGAAGCTCCCAGAAATGGCCTGCAAAGGTACACTCCTCAACAACCTCCCCGCATAAAAATCGCTTTGGCTTGGCTTTACTTTAGCATAAATCTGCTTTGAATATCCTCCCATGGCCTCAAGGAGGCCTAGTTTATATAGATCTGAAGTTGTTTATCATCATCCAATTTCGTCCCAAGATCTGGCCTAAAAAAGGCCCAATATCCCCCAAAAATGGGCAAAAATCTCCAATAACAGTCATAAAATCCATATAAATTCACTATTCTATAGTTGGAAAACCCACTTTGCACATAATATTGGGCTAAGCCCCCCAATATGGGCGCGCCCCCCCTAAATATAGTCACATGGTTCATATCTTTCCAAGAACCAGCCCCTAAGGGCTGCCTGCTGGCCCTCAGTCCGCAAGGATAGGTCAGATGGCACATATAATAGGACTGTGTCCCATATCCAACGCGCTGGCAATCAAAATTGAGTTCGGGTCACATGGGATTCCATAGGATTCAGGGGTTGGATCCGTGGTATAACCACGTGTGAATAGTGGAAGGTCGATGATTATATGGTAATGGTCCCCTGCTAAAGTTTTTTGTGTTGAGGGCTGGGGCTAGCCCCAATCCTATCATCACCCATTCAGACCTCACTGCAACTTTAAATAATAGTTAAGCTGCATATGGTTAAGATCCAATGTGTAGGCGGGATGGCTAGCCCAACCTGCCAAGTCACTAGTCCGTTGGAGGTCCGGTGTTCGAATCCCAAAAGCTCCATAACCATTTTGCAAACAAACAATGATCCAACCAATGGGTGCCATGTGGAAACCCATGTCTGGGCCACATGGCACCCCACTATTCGTTGATTTCCAATGCCATGTGTCACTGTGTTATTCGTCCATCTGTCAACGCCATACCCGCCACCTGTCTGCCCTATCAGTGCCATACCTACCACCTGTCTGCCCAGTTAGCACCGTACCCTGCCATGTGTCACCATACGGTAGGGCCACGTGGCACCTGTACAAACGTGCCACATNCAAAATGGATGACCGAAGCTCCCAGAAATGGCCTGCAAAGGTACACTCCTCAACAACCTCCCCGCATAAAAATCGCTTTGGCTTGGCTTTACTTTAGCATAAATCTGCTTTGAATCTCCTCCCATGGCCTCAAGGAGGCCTGGTTTATATAGATCTGAAGTTGGTTATCATCATCCAATTTCGTCCCAAGATCTGGCCTAAAAAAGGCCCACTATCCCCCCAAAATGGGCAAAAATCTCCAATAACAGTCATAAAATCCATATAAATTCACTATTCTATAGTTGGAAAACCCACTTTGCACATAATATTGGGCTAAGCCCCCCAATATGGGCGCGCGCCCCCTAAATATAGTCACATGGTTCATATCTTTCCAAGAACCAGCCCCTAAGGGCTGCCTGCTGGCCCTCAGTCCGCAAGGATAGGTCAGATGGCACATATAATAGGACTGTGTCCCATATCCAACACGCTGGCAATCAAAATTGAGTTCGGGTCACATGGGATTCCACAGGATTCGGGGGTTGGATCCGTGGTATAACCACGCGTGAATAGTGGAAGGTTGACGATTATATGGTAATGGTCCCCTGCTAAAGTTTTTGGTGTTGAGGGCTGGGGCTAGCCCCAATCCTATCATCACCCATTCAGACCTCACTGCAACTTTAAATAATAGTTAAGCTGCATATGGTTAAGATCCAATGTGTAGGCAGGATGGCTAGCCCGACCTGCCAAGTCACTAGTCCGTTGGAGGTCCGGTGTTCGAATCCCAAAAGCTCCATAACCATTTTTCAAACAAACAATGATCCAACCAATGGGTGCCATGTGGAAACCCATGTCTGGGCCACATGGCACCCCACTATTCGTTGATTTCCAATGCCACGTGTCACTGTGTTATTCGTCCATCTGTCAACGCCATACCTGCCACCTGTCTGCCCTATCAGTGCCATACCTACCACCTGTCTGCCCAGTTAGCACCGTACCCTGCCATGTGTCACCATACGGTAGGGCCACGTGGCACCTGTACGAACGTGCCACATGTCACCCTTCTAGTGGTGACATGTGTCACATCATGGTTGGTCCACGTCAGCTATACAAAATTTTCCAACTATGCTTCCACATTAGCTGTACGACCATACAACCTATATAGTCAGCTTCCACGTGGCACTGTACGGACTGCACAATCAACATTTTTTTTTTCCTGTTTGGTAAAACGAACAAATCACCATAACTTGAGAATACGACATTCGTTTGAGCCCGTTCAAGTTGGGTTGGGTTCGTATCGACGAGGTCTACACACACATCTATTTTGAAGCCATTCTGAGAACATTGTTTTTTAGGCCTTTCTAAGCCCCATCAAGCTCCTAGATCCGAATCTGGATCACACCTCTCCACTAAAGGACCTTTTGGTCCCCAAAAGGTTACTGACCAGTCAACAAGCTCAAGATAGGCCACCCGACTTGATCTCTGTCTCTAAACTCTATCTTGTGCACCTGTCTCATCAAGATCAACTGTAACACAATCATGACAACTGACAACATATTGTTATCCATTTGATGTCTGTCACATTTTACTGAAGCCACTATCATCCATGTAGACAACATTACTAATGATAGCATAAAAAAGACGACTACAAATGAGATGATATACTTGTAATATTTGCACGACATGAGCTTGTTTTGAAGTAATCTGTGATTGATTTTCCATTCAACAATCATTTCTTGTTCTTGCTTAAGATCGATTACTTCATTTGAAACAATTATTGGTTTGTTGCTTGCTTGAACTGCCTTCTTTAATTGTTCCATTGNCCACATACTTAGATGAAATTTCAAATTTGATTGTGCATTGCTTTGTTATGTGCATTTGATGATGATTACTTATCCATTTAAGTGTGTAAGGCTTATGACGTACTTGTGTTTTTAATCCCAATTGCTTAACTAATTATTCTGAAATTAGATTAGATTGAGATCCACTGTCGATTAATGTGTCCACCTTAGTGTGTTGCATGATAACCCTTATATGAAACAAGTTACTTCTACAATCAATTCCTTCACCAATTTTACCTGTCATACCAACCAATGAGACCTTTGATTCGTCCCCTGAATCTGATCCCAAGTCTGTGGGTCTTGTTGTCGTTGCAAATGTTTGCCTCCCCTTCTTTTCCTTGAACCACTTTGGCCTCTTCTTGGGATGCAACTGCCAACAACGATCCTCATCATGTCCCTCTTTCTTGCAATGCTTGCAAGAGGGCCTCTCTTCCTTTCTCGTCACTGCATTTGACTTCTTGCCATGCCATTTCCTCTTGTCCTCTTTCCTTAAAGACGATTCACCTAATACACCTGCTTTCCCTACTTCAATATATGTCGCTTGAACATAAACCTCATCAAGGTTAGTGGGTCCAAACATGAATACAATGTTTCTAATATGTGCAGGTAAACCTCCTATATACTTCATAAGGGTTTTCTGTGTATGTAAAGGGATATCGAACATCAATGCCATTTTACGAAAGCCATCGGTATATTCTTGCACTATTTTTCCTTTTCTTAGTTTTAAATATTTCCATTCAATTAATGCTTTTTATTTATAACCCAAACGATAGAATTACTTTCTAAGTGCAAAAATGAAACTTTGCCATGATGGAAATACATTACCCACTTGTTGCGTTCCGTTTTGCAACTTACTTTGCCACCATATGAGAGCTGTGCCTGGAAGTATCAATGATGCCAACTTGATTTGTCTGGCCTCATCCTTGATCTGTTGCACACTGCAGTAAACCTCCATCTATCTGACCCAATTGTCAATTTTATCTGCATTAACTTCACCATCATATATGGGTAACTCAAATTTAACATCAAGTTTTAATAATGGAATTTCATTCTTATGTTTATGAACACGTTTCTTTGCATTGGATTTAGAACTTGAACTTGAAGAAGAAGGAGAAGAAGGAGGTGATGATGGAGGTGAAGGAGGAATCTGAGGAGGATCCTCTCCCTCTTCACTTTTTCCCTTTGAAGAYTCACCYAGATTTGGTTTCTTACATTCCAAGCAATCTTCATACAAAACTTTCATCATCTCCGACATGGAAAAGAAATCTTTTCGAAACTCTTTCTCATCCTGAGAAAGTCCCTCTTCCRATGCCATCTTCTCAGTGTGAGAAGCTATCTTTCTCAATCCAATCAATGGATTCTTTTAAACAATCTTATCTTCACCATGATGTAGCTTTTCCCTGGTTAACATGCAAAACTCAAATCCAAACGTCAACTAGCTCTGATACCACTTGATCTGAAAATATCTTTTACACTACTATGGTTGAGTTATTAAGCATGTGTTGATTAACCAATTAGGAAGCTTAATGAAAAAGGAATAAGATATGAGAATATATCACAACCATATAAACATGAACATAACTGAAATGAAGCAATAAACAACAACAAACCATAACAACAATGTGATAACAGAGTTCGACAATCTCGCCTACGTCTCTGGGCCTTTGTCTTAGTGGGTGATGCTTCTTTATTTCTGTTCAAAGCTCAATAAGTACATCACAGTAGTGCCAAAAGTATACAAGAATAATATGGTCTTGTTCTCTGAGATCTATAGAACCCAAAATAAGAAACAACACTCCAATTGGATGACTGGAGCTCCCAGAAATGGCCTGCAAAGGTACACTCTTCAACAACTTCCCTGCATAAAAATGGATTTGGCTTGGATTTCCTTCATCATAACTATGCTCTGAATCTCATCCCATGGCCTCAAGAAGGCCTGTTTTATATATATCTGAAGTTGGTTATCATCCACCAACTTCCTCCCAATATCTGGCCTAAAAAAAGGCCTAATATCCCCCAAAAATGGGCAAAAATCTCCAATAACAATCATAAAATCCATATAAAATTACTATTCTATAGTTGGAAAATCCACTTTGCACATAATATTGGGCTAATCCCCCCAATATGGGCACGCGCCCCCTAAATACGGTGACATGGATCATATATGGCCAAGTGCCAACCCCTAAGGGCTGCGCACTGACCCTCAGTCTGCAAGGATAGGTCACATGGCACATATATTAGGACCGTGTCCCGTATCCAACGTGCTAGCAATAAAAAATGAGTCCAGGTCACATGGGATTCCACCATATTCGGGGGATGGATCTGTGGTATAACCGCGCGTGAACAGTGGAAGGTCAACAGTTCTATGGTAATGGTCCCCTGCTAAAGGTTTTTGTGTCGAGGGCTGGGGCTAGCCCTATCGCCGCCCATTCAGACCTCACTACAACTTTAAATAATAGTTAAGATGCATACGATTAAGATCGAATGTGCAGGCGGGCTGGCTAGCCCGACCTGGAAAGTTACTAGTTTGGTGGAGGTCTGATGTTCGAATCCCAAACGCTCCATAACCATTTTGCAAACAAACAACGAGCCAACCAATGGGTGCCACGTGGCACCCCACTATTTGCTGATTTTCAATGCCACATGTCAGTGTGCTATTTGTCCATCTGTCGATGCCATACCTACCACCTGTCTTCCCTATTAGTGCCATACCTACCACTTATCTACCCAGTCAACGTTGTACCCTGCCATGTGTTACCGTACGGTAGGGCCACGTGGCACATTTACGAGCATGGCACGTGTCACCCTTCCAATGGTGATGGGTGTCACATCATGATTGGTCCACATCATATGTATGAAATATTCCAACTATGTTGCCAAGTCATCTATACGACCGTACAACATGTACAGTCAACTTCCACGTGGCACTGTACGAACTATACAATCAACATTTTTGTTTGCCTGTTTGGTAAAACGAACAGATTGCCATAACTTGAGCATACGACGTCCATTTGAGGTCGTTCGAGTTGCATTGGGTTCGTGTAGACAAGGTCTACACACATGTCCATTTTGAATCCATTCCGAGAACATTGATTTTTAGGCCTTCCTGGGTCCAAATCTGGATCAGGAGAAGATACGATTTCCTTTTCCTATACCTCGTTGTGGCTACGATGGAGGTAGGTTTTGTGTCGAACATTTGTGATCAGGAATGATACGAAGATAATGTTACAATCTTGCTTCTCTGGTCGTAGTAATCACATACAAAGATGGACAACAAGAGGATTTTGAACGCTTCGAGTATTGAAAAATACCAACCGTGAAAACTACACCTTTCTTAATTGGTTTCATAGTAGCAGGCCTTTGGATGGTCTTCACAGCCTTAAATGTTTGCTTGAAAGGCCTCACAACCTAAAATGTTTGCTTAACATATGTGTTACAGTACATTTTCCTCCGAAATTTTTGATACAATCTTGTGTGCAGTGAATTTGGCCAACATTGTTCTTCACCGACATTCCTGGTCGGCTGGTTGGTGCTTTCTCCTTGGTTCACTGGATGATGCTTATTGTTGTTTGATTCAAATTTATAGGGTTGAGGTCTTGCAACTGCAGTTGGGCCTTTCGGTCCTTCTTCACTGGTTTGTTATTTGCTGGTTGCTGTTGTTTGCTTCAACTTTGCAGGGTTGGGGTCCTGCATCTGCAATTGGATATGTTGTTATAGTTTGCGGGCCAGGGGCTACACTTATTTCCTTCTCCATTCACCGACGGGTCTCGGTTTTGTGGTTTCATTCTTGCATAGCTTGACATGCCTATTGCAATACATGTTCTTCCATCTATATCTTCACATCAGGAGTCCGACCAACCGCCGTTCGTTTGCATACTTAGCCAATTTCTTCTAAAATTGCCTGTTTTTCCCTTTTGTTCTTACCCTCTATTATGCGTTTCTGGTTCTATACTTTGTCACGTTTCTGTGCTTGTAGGTTCCTGATGTGGCGAACTGACAAATTTCCATCTCCATCTATATCTTCACATCATGAGTCCGACTGACCGTCGTTCGTTTTCATACTTAGCCAATTTTATGAATGCGGGTTCGCGGATAGGTGCTATCGAACTCTGGTAACCCATTTTCGGGGTATACATATTGCACCCAAAACTTCTGTGCTCTATAATTTGACTCTGGACTCCTCAAACTTGCAAGGATGACTCTACCTATGATGACTCCGTTTGTCCGACCTGCCTTTCCATACTTAGCCGAGTCTTCAAAGTTTCACGGGTTCATGCACTCTCGGGTTCAGAAAAGTTTAAAAGAATTACCTTTTTCCCTTCCCAATGCACATTAATTATGCTTTTACTATTGACAACCCACCAGATAGGTTCAAAAAGTTTGGCTTTAATAAGCGAAAATCTCGAGGACATCTCCCATTAAAATGCATTAACATGCGAATATTATGGGATCTGATAATTTTTTTTGCGTCATTTTGAATTTGCAAAGAGTGTTGGTTATTTTAATTTTTTAAAGGCATCATCATAGTAATAGTGCAATATTGTACTACCATGCTGCCATCCACAAACGTGTCATCCACAGAGATCTTCACATCATGTCGCTCTTTAATACTGTGAATATATTACAGGTTGTCATATTTGAGAATCTGCTTGCATATGGGAATGTTAACTCGTGTTATTAGTGACTATTTAGCACACATATTCGAAAATATTGGCATTAATAAGTGAAAAGATCGAGGGCATCTGGCATTAAAACGAATTAAACCAAATTGTACGAAAGATTATACTATCATCCTCCAACGTTCCTTTTAAATACTTATTCCTATTTCTCTCTATCATCGAAGAGTTGGGCTTTAAGGTGCCTTCGTTGTAATGTTCCTGATCATGGACACGTGAGACAACTTAGAGATTCCATTCAAGCCCAATTGAAAGAGGAGGGAATGGTTTTATGTGACATCATCTTTGAGTGAAAAAAAATCTGTTAGCCAACAGAAACTCAGACACACACAAAAAAAAAATCAAGTATCTTGTGATTGGTGTTCTCCCTATATTCCATGCTTTCGTTAGTTGAAAGGCCCGCCTGAAGATTTGTGTGTTGAACTTGTTTGGTTTCTTACTAGGATTTGGAAGGGACTTTCAGGTCACCTGCAAAATGCTCCTTCGTTGAAGTATATAGTTTCTTCCAACAACACAGATTTGGCAAGTGTGTGAAATTATGCACACCACACAAGAATTTATCTTTCGTCAGAGGAGTCACACATATTGTGGCTTGAATAATGGTCTGGAATATTCAGAAATGGCGCAAAATATTACTCCATTCGCGAATATACTTAGAAGGAAATTATAAATTTGGATCGTCGCGAGTATGAGAAACTGTATGGGTAGTTGAATAAACATCCTGAAATAACAGAAGTTTCTATTTCAAGTTTGTTGAGCTACTTCTGGGTTTGGTAACAGACTTGACAGAAAGTCATATTCTTTGTCAAAGTTTGTTCATCGTCCTCTGGATGTAGTAACAGAATGTACAAACAATCAAATTTCTATCGCTACTGCACATTTTTTTTCACTATTCCTATGCATATGATTGCATTTGGGTCGATGAGCTTGCCCCTCTTTGCACAAATATTCTCCTCCTACTTGAAGGTGGGTATATAACCAGGGAACGACGCTCTCAAAAGTTTCTAATACCTGCATGGACATGTAACTGGGAAACGTTAATGGGAAGGAATTATGGATTATGGACTTTGCAACACTTTTTGAAGATTACTTTATACTACCACCTTTTGCTATAAGTTTGGCGTCTTTAGGTAATGATTTGGTTTCTGAAAATCACCTTTTACTACCACCTTCATGTAATCATTTCATTTCATTCTTTAGAAGAGAGCTTAATGTAGTGGTGTATTCTAGAGATGTTTCCACCTAATATCAATCTTCCTGCTGTTTTCCTTGCTTTGGATAACGAAAATGCATTTCTTCTATTGTAGTGGATCCGATATTTGAAAAAAAAAAAAAAAGAATCACACGAACAATACAATTTCTTATTTTTAAAAATATAGAACAATGCATTTTTTGAACACACGGCTATTCGAAAAGTTTTAGTTGTTGTTCGGGGTTCACGTCCTCCAAGGATTTTAATTGATCACACAATTAATATTGCTTGTGCCAATGCAATCGAGCTGTCATCCACTATGGAAATTGCGTTAACACTGCAATGTCATATAATAGATGTTTGACATGTACTTAATGTCAAGGTCATTATCACACATGACACCCAATGTCCAAAGATTTCTCGACTCAGAGCAACATTGTAGTTGTCCCGACAAAGCAACACTAAAGTCGATGTTCTTTGCAGGTTTGACAATTTTGCAGTCTAAGTGCTTTGAAAATGACAACCCTGCTTGTTCATCGCATTGCCACACTGTAGTCAATAACACTGTTCCCATTTCCACCGCTAATGTCGATGTCTGAAGCCGAAGCTATCTGGAGCCTGGGGTCACCGCTAGTGTCGATGCCTAAAGGTGAAACTACCGGAGCCTAGGATCACAACTTATTACACTTGACATTAGTATCAGTAGTGATCAAAAGTTGATTGTATGTCAAGTCTGTTACTACATCGAGAGGTTTCTCAACACTTTTTGACATAGAAACTGGCTGTCTGTCAAGTCCGTTTCAACTTTGGCATAAAAATTTCTGTAATTTTAGAATGTTGATTCAAACGCGCATATAGTTTCTCATGTTTGTGAGAATCAAATTTTATAATTTCCTTCTAAGTGTATTTGTGAATGGAGTAATATTCAACGTCACTTTCAAATATTCCAGACCATTTTGTGGGGCGCGATGTCTTCCACCCCTACGATGAAAGATATATTATGATGTGGTCTGCAACACTTGATACACTTTCCATATCTGTTCTGTTGGAAGAAGCTATGTACTTCAACAGAGGAACATTTTGCAGCTGACTTGGATGTCCCTTCCAATTTACATTAATAAAACAAATAAGTTCAACATACAAATCTTCAGGCAAGATTTTCAACCAAACAGATGATCAAATACAGGGAGAATAGCAGTCAGAACATACTTGATTTTTTTTTTCTCAGCTTTTGTTGGCTAGCAGGATTTGTTTCCCCTAAATATGACATCACATAAAACCACTCCCTCATCTTTGAATCGGACATGAATCACATCTCTAAGTTGTCGCAGATGTCAATGACCAGGAACATTACAAGGAAGGCACCTTAAACCCCAAGTTTTCGGCGATAGAGGGAAATTAACACAACAAAGTATGGAATGTTGAATAACCAACCAATGCAGGTAGGCCATATCTAGAAGAGACAAACTATTAAAAAAGATGGGATAGATCTAGCTGACAACACCAATGAAGTCCAAGACCCGAAATTGATATTCAACTCGTTCTCTACGAATAAAGCATTTGATGATCAAGTTGAAATCTATAAAATTCTGTCCACAGGCTTCATTATTGTACATATTTTCTTTTTTTTGTTGGCAGCATGCCTAATCGCAGTTATCATGGAAAATAATCCCAGTTGTATTTTGTAACCCAATTTATTTGAATATAGAATATTTGAGGTTTTTGTATGGTGTTTTCCAATCTCTGGTATTGTTTTTTATTTTATTGTGTACTTTTTTGTGTCATTAAACATGGACGACAAGCTTTTCTTTTTGTTGCCCAACACTTCTATTTAAATAAAGGCTACTCTGTTCGCTCCTTACATTTTACATGGAAGAATAATTTGTCATAGGCCATACTTATGTGGTGCCCGCCCTATACTTGAATAAAGAAATGGGAGGACCCATTCTGCTTTGATTCTTCGGGGTCTCGTAAATAGAATGAATTAATGACTCTATTTCAACAAGGCAACTAAAATGTTCACGTCTTGTTCCTGTTCAATATTTTGCATATATTGCAGCTTCTTCTATTTGATAATATATGTGCATATAAAAATGTTGTGTCATATGTATATATATATTTTCTGTTTCTATTTCTTATGGGTTTCAACAAAATTTGTGAACTGGACAACATCCTGCAAATTGGAAGATGATTTACATTTGGACCAGAAATAATCTACTAATATATATTAATATGAATACTATTCATATTAATCCCTTTATATTTCTATATTTAGTCGCATCTCTATGATCATGGCCTCCTGGATTTGCAGATTGGCAGATGCTCATCTTTATCTATATCTTCACACCATTAGCCCAACCAATCGCAGTTCCTTTCAATACTTAGCCAATTATCTGACCATCGGGTCCCGGGTTTGCGGTATCCAACACTTATGTCCCCTGTTCCGTGATCTGTAATTTATGCTTTTACTAGTGGGAACTGACGAGGGGTTCGAAAAGATTAGCATTAATAAACGGACAATAGATGTTTTTTTGTGAGATACTTAGCCCTTTTTCCCTTTTATTCTTCTTGTCTATTATTGCTTTCTGGTTATATACTTAGTCGCCTTTCTATGATCGTGGGTTCCAGGGTTGGCAGGCTGACATATTTTAATCTCCATCTATATCCTCACATGACGAATTTGACTGACCACTGTTCCTTTCCATACTTAGCCAATTTTATGGCCGCGGTTGCCGGGTTGGCGGTTTTGAACTTTGCTGCTTTTTGTTCCGTGATATACATCTTGCACTCAAAACTTTTGTGATCTACAATTCCACTACAGACTCCTCGAAGTCGCAAGCTTCACTCTACCAGGGTTCACAAATGTTTCAAATCATCTGTCGCTATGACCACTGTTCCTTTCTATACTTAGCCAAAATTTTCCACCTATTCCGTGATATACATCTTGCACCCAAAAAATTATCTGATCTACAATTCCACCCCGGGCTCCTGCAACTCGCAAGCTTCACTTTACCCGAATTCATAAAAAGTTTCAAACCATTTATGGTTATCTTCCATCCCCGCCAAAATCGCACCCTTCCCAATGCACATTAATTATTAATTAATTGTTCATTGAACTACAAATAACACCCAGACCTCCACCATATACAAATTAACTGTCGGACTCTGACATCGTCCCCTCTTCCGTGTTACACATTATGCATTCAAATGTTTCGAGCGATAAAATTTGACCGTCGGGGCCTTATGTATTTTGGGGAGACCTTGTCACCCTATTTTGGGTCCTCGGGTTGGCGGGTTCATGAAATCTCTAGTTCTTAGTCACTGTTTCCTGTGTCGGCCATCTTCGTACTACTTTCCAAATATGCAACAACAAAGGTATGGTATGGGACAATCAACCTGAGGGAGCCATACATCTATTTAATGAATCTCATCTACTGGTTATATGAAGAAAATGACTGCTCCAAGTTTTTAGAAGCATGGATGCCTTTGGCATACACAGTTGTAATCGTTGGGAGCACCTTCAAATGGGGAGAAATAATATCCAAACAATTAAGCATCTATGTGCAGTAGGCTCAGACACCGAAGGAAGGAGAGGCACCAAATTTCTACATGGCCTCGTACCTGCTCGATGTCATGTGTGCAAGGAACGTCTTCGCTGACATGAATCTGAGATGGCATGTTGCAGAGCTCCCGGTCCACATCTACTTCAACGTGCTATGGGAAAATAGGTACAAGAAATATTATGCCCTCATCTACGATGAATTCATCGCCCACATTTTTTTTATTATTTTTAAGAAATAATGCCCAAGGCTATCAACGACAACCAATAAAATGATAGCCAAGGTAGGCCATTGGTACTTGGACGAGAGCTCAACCTACATTAGGGTGTTCAGGGCCACCAGAGCACCACATATTTTACCAAATCATGTCCCAGACCGGCTCGCCATGGGATAAATTGGTTATCAGACCATCCTACAGGGCTATAATGCCACATTGGTCAAAGACAAGAAATGAGCCTTCATACCCTACGGTTTCCATGCAGGGTTCTATCTGGTAAGGGATACTGCTCAAGACAAACAAGAAGGGATGAGCCAACTTGAATTTAGGTTGCCTACAGGTCAATTCCGCAAGAATGATCCTAAGGGCCTGGTCTTCCAACATGCTTCACAAGTATCATCTTGTTGGCCATATGCTCATGATAAGTTTGAGGATAAAGTCTTCACAGAGAATGCCCAAGACTAGGACGGGCTTGTGCAGAGGATGTCCAACCCAAACATGACTAGGTTCAAGGCCATGAGTATGGATGAATAGGTGGAAAAAATAGAGAATTCGTCTGAAGAGGCGCTTAGATCCAGCTAAGAAATCAGAGCGGTAGAGGCAACAAAGGCACAGAGAAGGGGATTGTTCTTGACACCAGAGACACAAACAAGGGGATTTATCTTAATGGAAGAGGCATAGAGAGTCATTGATCAAATACAGAATGACCCAAACCTTGTAGAGATGGCGAGGATTCCTTCCATCAACCCAGTCGAAAGCTGGGAAGGACCAAGTGTCCCAGAGCCAATACATATTAAAGAAACCAACGGGTCAGATAACCCTGAAGATTCAACACCATAGGTCGGATCACCAGGTGTTGGTCACTCTATCATATATACTTTATGATTTTATTGACCCAGGGTTCATGTTTGTTTGGGGTTCCAATAAAGGCTCTAAAACTATCGACCCTTTGGTAAACCAGAAGGCAACATAGCGCACAGGGTGCACTGCGCCATCTCACCCGAGATAGTCTTAATGGGTGGCTGAAATACTCACATGTTTACAACCTAGGATTGAGTGAGAGGTCTGATAATTGTGTATTGGGAGTGCTACTATAACTTATTAACACAGTATACCATTATCTCGATTTATGCAAGAAATATAATAAATCATTCATTTAGCGCATCTATATCTACTGAGACAATAAAGAAATGCATGCATTAAATCACATAAAACAAATGTTACCGTGGTTCACCCCCCCTGGGCTACGTCCACAAAGATTTGGCTCTTAGCTCTTTTATTATAGTCGATCTGTCATCACAACACCGCGTGATTTACAATTCTCCTCCGTCGGGTCAAGATCTGTTATGAGGTGGACTAGATCACACCAAGCTCCTTAGCCTGCGATCTAAGCCTCAATATATACCCTCCTCTAGCCTCTTTAGCTCAAAAACTTACAAAAGTAGTTCATACAACAAAACATCACATATCGAAAAGTAGTTCATACAACAAAACATCACATATCGAAAAGTAGTTCATAGAACAAAACATCACACATCGAATCGCTACAACAAATCTCTCTATAATAATGACTACTACCCTTCTCTGAGGCCTAGGTATCTCTATTTATACATTTCTGGCTCTTCAACCCTTACAATACAATACAAAAACCCTAACCTTAACGTCATTAGGTCTTCCATGCATGCACACATGCTGTTATTCCTTCTAGCTGTCACCTTCCTCGTGCATGCCTTCTTTCCCAAAATCACCTTGCTTTCTCTTTGGTCTACTTCCAACAGGCCCTAACCTTTGTGCACTTCGTCGATCTCCCTGGTGATTTCCTAGAACTTCTCCTTGAGCTCCACTGCTTGTGTTTGTGCTTGCGCGGTCTTTTTCTTGAGCGTGTCTACTATCTAGATTGCAATTTCGTCACTGATCAATCCAACAGACTCTGCCTGGGTCTATGCTATAAGTGTCTTGGCTTCCTCTTCCTGTGCAATGACTTCTTCTACTCGCTCTTGGAGCGGTTCCATTTGAGCCCGATTCTCCTTTTTCTATGTTTGCTTGGTGGTGAGTTCTGCCTTCAATTTCTTCATATCTTGCATTGGTTTGACACGCTCTGTAATGGACATTGTCTTCTGCCTCTGTTTGAGGTCTTGGATAGCTTCAATTATCCTTTCTTCCTCCTTGTCCCACTGCTGGACTTGCTAATCCTCTTATAGCTTCATCCACAACTATGCTGCATTCTTGAACAATTTGGCTACTATGCTAACCTGTCTCTCTATATCTTGTAGATGTTCTGCTGCCTCCTGCTTCCTTTGCTCCCTTACCTCTGGTGGAGTGGTGGGTGTAAGTTTCTCGCGAAGATTCTCAATCTAATTCTGATATTGATTGATTGTCTGCGCAATTTTATCAATACTCTTTGTTGATGTGAGTTCATCTCTCTGCGCGGTCTTTGGAATATTTTCATAAGTTCCTGCCACATTTTGTTCTAGTCCGTTCACGCGCTGCCTCTCCTATTGGGTCTCGAACTTATCCTGCTCACATATTATTTCTAGTGCATCCCACTTCTCCGTTGCCTACTGTAATTCGACTAAGTCTCTATGTGCACGAGACTGTATTTCTTGGGTAACACTAACCTATAATTTATGTAGAGCTTTGGATGGTATCTGTGACAATACCAGTTGGACTTGAGCTAAGTCCTTTAGGGGTGTTGCCCCACGATCTCATCCATGCGCAACATACTGGGTGTAATGTGGAATGTTGTGTTCGACTGTGGTATTGTGTGGAATGTATTTGGCTCGCTTTCTTCCGGTCTTTCTCCTGTATGTGATGTTGATGGCCCTGTTTCCATGCTGCTGCCTGCTACCTATGCTTCTTCGATCTACTTGAGGAACTGTCGCATGTTTTCCATCTCCTCTTGAATTTTTTCCTTGTGGTGCGCATCATTGTCAAAACCCTTAGATATACAATCTTGAACCCTTCAGGCTATCATCTTTGCATCATCCTTCATGATCATGTAATATGGGGGTGTTCTTTGTGCCTTTGTATTTTTGCACGCACCTCCCATCTGAGTGGCTGGTCACTTATTCAGGCCTAGTTCTTGTGGATTGGGGATGGGTGTAGTCCCTTACGCTTCTTCGACCTATTTTTGTTGTTCTTGGGTCGATTGTGTATTATTCTTCTTCCCCTTCTGGGTCCCTCTCTTAGCTGTCCTTTCGTTGGTTTTCTTTGTTTTTGTCTCGCCTGTCCTTTATTTCTTGGGCACTGGGACTTCCCGAGGTTGTGTTTCTTCTTGCCTTGTTTCTTGTTCCACTGTCTTTGAGGGTATTTCTTGGGTCAGGACTAGAATATTCCATTCGTCCTCCAAATATTTGATAACCATGTCGATGTCTCCCTCCGTGATACAATAGCGCATTTGTAGCCACTGCTTATTGGGGTCCTTTCATGCATGTATCCACATCACATGTCGTGTGGCCTTGAAGTTGGCGATGTCCTGATACTATGCAACAACTTGTGGTGTTATTCTCCACATGTTGGAGATGGCCTCTTGCATGTCGTGAAGGTATCCTTCAAATACAACTGTGTTTGTCTTCTTGTGTTTGGAATCTGGTGCGACGCCAAGTGATAAATACCTTGATACATAATTCAGCATGGGTCTAGTGCCAAAAAATGTGTAACTCGGTTCCTTCCATCCCATGATGGCTATCAACAAGAGAAACCATGAATACTAAAACTCTGTTCCTAGATCATGCACATCCTTGTAGTCATCCAAAAACAAGTTCAGGAGATAGGGTGCCCAACTAGCAACTGCAATGACCCCAACCAAAACTTCCTCCCTACGATGTTTTCTTAGCATTTGCAGGCCAAGATTTTTGCGGCCATTTGTGTTGCGACATCATTTATCCTCTTGATGATGATTCCTCATGTCCCCCTATCAGTATTGTATTTCTTCTTCATCTCCTCCACATGTTCTTTCTCCTTTATCTTATCATCGATAAATTGCACACGATCCATGCCCCAGGATGACAACCTTGTGATGTGCTCTACGTCTATTGAGACAAGCTTGTCCAACCATATATCCTTGCCATGTGTGACTGCCAATAATTTTTTGATGCAACCATTTGCGTACTGTCCTCTGCCAAACTGTGGTAGATCTAGGAGAACTAAAATCCCTGTTTTCTCCAATCTCGTTGCCCAATGGAGTGGTTGGTCATTCGGTTCCCCAACTGCATTCACTCCCATAGTCTGTAAGTATACTCTCTTTGCGAATTTCGAGAACTTGTCTATGTTTGTTACATCATGATCCTAGTATTTGAGCTTCTCGATATGACCCAACAAGTCTGGTTTCACCTGTACCCCATCTAGTATACATGAAAAAACAAGGGCTGCAACGGGTTGTTTGAGAGGTGACCTAGGTACCTGCTGCTTGTATTTCTTCAGTAGTGGATGGCTCAAGGTTCCAATGGACATTATGTGTACTTCGTTATACCATTCTGGCCAACCTGTGACATCTTCTACTGTTCCTTTCGGTGGGTGGTCTGATACAATTGTTTGAGATTCGTTTGGCTCAACTGCTATTTCCTGGTTTGTCATCGTCCCATTGGCTCTTGGAGCTGCTTCATGGTTCTCTGGTTGTGCCTTCTTCAAGGTTTCTGTATCCTGGTTTTGTTGCTCCTATGCCTCTGTCGACATATCTACATTCATTCCCTCCAATGTTGGATATTGGTTTTATTCCACTATGGGTGTGGGGTTCACCGGTGTTGTATCTGGTGATGGGATTTTGTCGACATTAACGACCTCCAAAAGTTTCTGGTCACTTTCCTATGATTGTGCCTGTGCCCTGGTTCTAATTCTGAAGTGTCGTGCAGTCTGGGCTGACTCTTCTTGTTTTGGTGGTGTAATAGTGGTGATTGTCGAACATTTGTTGACTTCAATGGCCTCTGTAACCTTTGTGAGATGTGCTCTATGCTTTGTATGCTTTCTCTCCCTCCATCTTTTCTAGTTTTGCAATAAACTGTTTACTCCTACATCCGTGTTTTGTATGGGCATCGCATGAAGCTTGTTGAAGACGCTACCTTTATGATGGATTCAATGAACCTCCAATTCCTTCACACTTTCCATTACTCCACCTCACCGTCTCCAGTTGGCGCGATTAATGAGGTGTCCCGTTGGTCCTTTCCGACATTCAATTCTGCATAACTCTGTCGTTTCGTACTGCTTTTGTCATCTTTCCATTTCCCGCTTGTTTCCACTTTTGGCTTGGTTGATGGCCTTGTCCTCGCCGAATTTTCCTTCCTAAGTGTGTGTGCTCTTTCTTCTTTCAATGCATTGTACATTTGTTGGTACTGTTTAATATACTGTTTTTTTTTTTCATTGTGCGGTGGGTGGTTGATTGTCCTTGTACATCTTCAGTTGGCTCTCGTTGATCATCCCTTTGAGTTCTGCGCTTGATAAGTCTTTCAACTATACATCTCCTCCATCTATGGAAGTTTTTACTTCGTACGGTCCTAACCAGTGCATTCTGATCTTTCCTAGGTGCTGAAAGGATTTGCTGTCATACATCAACACTAAATCTCCTTCCTTGATTTTTTTTTTCTTGATGTGTCTATCATGCCAAGCTTTGTCCCTTGCTTTCTGAACTTGTTGGTGGAACCCTACTAGGATCCGGTCTTCTTCCATGGTCATTAACTGATTTAGTTTCTCATGTACTGTGCCTCATTCTGTCATGCGTGTAATTGTTGCTATGCGCAATATTGGTACTAGATAATGGCACTACTGCTTCTTCGCCATATACCAGTTTAAATGGCGTGTGCCCTGTCAACTTTTTGCACATAGTCCTGTAGGCCCACAATACTACTGGTATCTTGAGGTCCCAATCATCCCTGTTGACATTACAAATATTTGTCAATGCATTCTCAAGGATTTTGTTAAATGCTTCTACAGTGCCATTTTATTGTGGGTGATATGGTGTGCTCTTCTGATGATGGACTTCAAACTCTTCAGTCATGGCATTGATAGTGCTATTAATGAAGTGCGTTCCTTGGTCACTCATCAAAACTCTTGGGAATCCAAATCTAGTGATTACTTGTTCAAATAAAAAGTGTTCTTCTGTTTATGCACTCAAATCCTTCACTGGTGTTGCTTCCTCCCATATTGTTAGGTATTCTGTCATGGTGATGATGTACCTTTCTCCTGTTCTTTTTGCTGGTGAGTTGATTGGTCCCACAAATTCTATTTCCCATTTATCAAATTCCTGCAGTGTTACCTGTAGTCGTAGTGGAATATCATCCCTTTTGTTGGGTTTATCAACCCTTTGATAGACATCGCATCTTTGGCAGTACTCCTTCGAGTCTCTGTGGATGGTCGACCACCATAATACTGCGCGCAATACCTTTTGCACAGTAGCTTTGCCTGCATAATGTCCTCCTGCTATTCCCTTGTGGGATTCTGTTAAAACTTTTAGTATTTTGTGCTCTAACACATATCTTCGTAAAATGCTATCTACGCCCATTTTGTATAAGTGTCATGTGATCAGTTGATAGTTTGCAGCTCAAACTACCAGGTTTTGCTTCTGTGCGGTGTTATATTCATGTGGCGTAGTACCTGTGCTTAAGTACTAAATGATATATGAAAAGTATTCATTAGTGATCTGGACTAAAAATAGTTGTGCATCTTGGAAGTTTTCTTCTAAATTCACAAGTTCTTCTCCATTTGTGACCCTTGATAGGTGGTCAGGTCCTACAGTCATTTTTCCTGGCTTGATTATGACTTCAAAGTCAAATTCTTGAAACAATAGTAACCATCGACAAATTCTCCCCCCCCAACACTGGCTTGTTGACTAGGTATTTAAGGGCTGAGTGATTTGTGAACATCTTAAAGTGTTTTCCCAATAAGTAATTTCTGAAGTTCTGTAGTGCGTAGACCGTAACTAGGCCTTCTCTCTTTGTGGTGTCATAGTTCTGTTATGATTCTGATAGCTTTCTGCTCGCAAAGGCTATAGGGTGATCCAACTCCCTTTCTCCTGGCTGCACTAAGCTAGATCCAAGTGCTATGGTTGATGCATCTACATGTAAGTGGAATGTCTTCTCCCAGTTTGGAAATACTAGTATTGGTGCTGTGATCATATTTTTTTTCAGCGTATCCAGACCGTGTTGACAATTGTCGTTCCACTGAAACTTTGTATCTTTTCTTAATAGTTTTTCCATTGACGTGGTAATCTGAGCGTATCCTTTGATAAAATTTCCGTAGTATCCTGTGTGTCCCAATGTCTCTCTTAGATGATAAAATGTTTTCGGTGGTAGCAAGTTAACAATCACTGCAATCTTTGTAGGATCTACTAGTAAACCTTGTTTGCATACTATATGGCCTAATAGTATCCCAAATGGTGTTCCAAATATACATTTTTTTTATTTATGTTTAGTGATATCTGGCACTGCCTACATATTTATAACATCAGCCGTAAGACCTATACATGTTCTTTCAACAAACTATATAATGTCCAATTATCAAAGTATACCTCTAGAAACTGGTGGATGAATTCCTTAAACGCAATGATGACTACTCTGGAAAATATTGCTGGTGCATTCTTCAGTCCAAACGACATGACTATGTACTGGTAGGATCCCCATTTTGTCGCAAAGGTGGTATTGTATATGTCTTCCTATGCTATCTTGATCTGGTGGTAGCCTGGGAATCCATTAGTGAATGAGTAAGTTTTGTTTCCTCCTACGTTCTCCAACACTTCATCCGTGAAAGGTGTAGGGAATGGGTCATGTAGGCATACATCGTTCAACTTCCTCAAGTCGACGCATATCTGTATCCCTCCTTGTTTTTTGTCCTGAACTACCAT
>JZKD02S1648223.1:12474-26406 GCA_000966675.3 Picea glauca | reverse complement strand
CTGTTGTCCCTTGTGTATATGTACTTCCTACTGTCGTTCTTTTCCTGAATTCTGGTTGTCTAAATGGTGGTGTTATGTTTGGTGTATTAGTTGCACATGGGTTTATGGGTTCCACTCTGACATTAATATGGATAGGATTTCTACCTTCTCTTCCCATTCTTGGACCTCTTGTCTTCCTCTCATATGTTGTTCGTAGGATTTCCTCCATCTTATCCATAGCCTGAATATCCTCTACCTCTTCCTCGTCACTTGCCAAGATTTCCCTCGCGACTACGACTCTCTTCTTGGTATTCACCTTATATTGGTAGGGTAATCCGCTACACGTCTTTCTAGTTGTCTCCAAGATCCACTTGATCTGGTTGTCATCTATCATGATCAGGTCCAAGGGTTCCTCCTTCTTTCCCTTATCCTTTCCTCCTTCCATTTCTCCCTTTTCTGTCAGTGCTTCCCCCCTTTCCCCGTGCACGCAGGGAAGTTTAGCTATCTATTTCCATTGTCATTACACCTTTGTTGTATAAAAATATATTGATAGAAGTATACAACGATCTAATTTACCTTCCTCAAGGTTCGTGTAGAAATTATTTCTCTGCTGTGCTATACGAATTCGCCGTATCTACTACAAAATTTGTTATAAATCCTGCCACAATACTAGCGAGCCAAAAGTATATTGCGTGGATGAATTTGTTGTTTACCTGTTGTAACTGATCAATTTGTACTGGGGTCCACTCTAACTATCAGATACGGTTCATTGTTTGGTTATCCTTCAACCTTAATATCCACTCCTATAATAAGTGTGGAAAATCACAGAAAAAGTCTTCATGTAAATTAGTAAACATGTATTTCTCAAGATATTTGCGGGGTGTTATTATAGGGTTTCTGTTATCTTTCTGTGCAAACTCCAACTCTTTTGTCCTTAGCTATCTTTCGATCTCTATTTTTGTGGGATTCCATGGTCTCAACATCCCCTTCTAGTGGCTCATTGCTCTTTTCCCTAATATTTTATTGATCTGCCTCCGACATACCTTCAACTTATCTCATCTACTCAATCCTCTTCTATTCCTACCAATGACAACAAAACCATTTTTTGGTCACTCTGTCCTATATACTTTCTGAGTTTATTGACCCATGGTTCATTTATGTTTGGGGTTCCAACAAAGCCTCTAAAAATATCAACCCTCTTGGTAAACCAGAAGGCAACACAAACCACAAGGTGCACTGTGTCGTCTCACCCAAGAGAGTCTTAATGGATGGCTACAATACTCATGTATTTATAGCCTAGGATTGAGTGAGAGGTCCGATAACTATGTATTGGGAGTGCTACTGTAACTTATTAACGCAATATACCATTATCACGATTTATGAAATAAATATAATAACTCATTCATTTAGCGCATCTATATCTACTGAGACAATAAATAAATACATGCATTCAATCACATAACACAGATGTTACCATGGTTCACCCCCCCGGGATACGTCCACAAAGATTTGGCTCTTAGCTCTTTTATTATAGTCGATCTATCATCATAACACCGCACACTTTACAATTCTCCTCCATCGGGTCAAGATCTATTATGAGGCAGACTAGATCGCACCAGGCTCCTCAGTCTGCGATCTAACCCTCAAGGTCTACCCTCCTCTATCCTTTGTAGCTCAACAACTTACAAAAGTAGGTCATACAACAAAACATCACATATCAACTCACTACAACAAATCTCTCTATAATAACGACTAGTACCCTTCTCTGAGACCTAGGTATCTTTATTTATATGTTTCTGTCTCTTCAGCCCTTACAATACATTACAAAAAACCCAACCCTAACGTCATTCAGTATTCCATGCATGCGTGCATGCTGTGCTTTCTTCTAGCTGTCACCTTCCTTGTGCATGCCTTTTTTCCCCAAAATTGCCTTAGTTTCCTCTTTGGTCTGTTTCCAACACCAGGGGAAGTTTTGGCTCAGCCTGAGATAGCGAGGACATTAGAGAGAAAAAGTAAACCAAATCCCCTTTTCGATATGATAACCATCTATGATGATGAGGAGAGTTCAGAGGTGTCCCTAGTTACTCTGGTGAAAATCACAGAGGAAACAAAACCTGAGAAGGCATACACCCCGGGTACTGATGCTCTAAGTCAGAGAAGTTCGCAGAATGAGCACAAGGTAGATAGTGCCTTGGATGCTAAGCCACTCCACATACTAAGAGTCCCAATGGACATATCGAGGGATGAACTAGGATCAGGCGGACAAGGGGAAGAAATTCCACAATAGGAAATCAACATCTCGACATCCGATTACTAAGTATGTATCGAGCCTGCCCCTGATTCATCAATTTTGACCAGTACTTTACCACCCGATGAGCAACAAACAGAGGCCAAGCCATTGAGACATACAAAAGAGGTTAAGGAACCTAGTCTTGAACATATATATACCATCGGGAGCCTGGGAAACACTCTTACTTGGGGAGAGAAACAAATCCCCGAACCCGTGGATGAGGTCACCGATATACAAGCCATCTCCTATGACCAAAAGAGGAAAGCCATCAATAAGAGAACCAATAAGAAAAGGAGGCTTACTTTGGACAGTTCCATCCTCATCATTACAATGGAGAAATTTATTAGCACAGAGCATGCCAAGACGTCCGAGCTTATCAATGCAGAGATGGAAATCACAGATGCCACCCTGGATAGAGCAAGGAACGATGAAGAGGAGTTGGCTGCTACGCTAAAGGAGTTGGAGCATCTGCGCCATTTGGAGAAATAATATCAGGACTCCACAGAGACCACATTATTCTTGAGAAGCGAATTTGAAGATGCCTACAAAAAATTCACGAATGAGCGGCACATTTTCACTATAGGGAGAGCCAACTTCCAGGAAGAAACCCTTATGGAACTAGCAATGTGAAAATACATGGAAATATGGTATGATAAGTCCCACCAAGAGATGGAAATAATTGATTACATCAGCGCGGTTCAAAAGGGTCGAGACACTGAAGAGCACAATATTCAAGTGCTAAGGGACAAAAACATCGACCGTATAAGGAAGTCGATCGAATATTGGGTGAAGATGGCCCAAGAGCCTCAATGAGAGATCCAAGAGAAATGGGCTGATTGCGAAAGGAGCTGGACCAAGATCAATCGGGCGATGAGAGACATAGGTCTCCCATAATTCGACGTACCTGAGGACTTTTTCAACTTACATGACATAGTCAAACTACATGCAGAACAAGACTCATCGTGGACTATGGAGATAGAAAAGGTGGTGAATATGGTGCCAGGTCAAGTACAATAGTTCATGGAGCACCCAATCAAGGCTTAGATAGTGTTACAATAGTCAAGTGTTAAATTAGTCAAGTATCAAGCACGTGCAATGGAGATAAAGGAGATCCTTTCGGCCCTAATGGACCAACACAGATTCCTATATGCCAACACATGCGAGGAACTCTTCGTCAAATGGTCAGAGTATGAGAATAGTCATCCACTCAAGTGAAACCATTTGACGACTCTTATAAGACTAAGATATGAAACCTCCATGTGGCGATGTTTTGTTTTACTTAGCGTGCACTTTTGATAGTTATTTTTAGTTAATAATTTGTTATAAATAAGAGGATCGACCTATTGTAAGTGGTCGATGGTTTTTGAAAAGACCATCACTTTTGGAATTGTAAAGAACTATTTAGGAGCTACCTCAATTGAGAAGTCTTGTTTAGGACTGGAGACAAGTTTATGTTTTACATCGAAGGCATTTGTGATTGGATCATAAGGAGGAATTACTTCTGACTTTATTTCATGAATAGATGCTGTAATGGGTAAGAGTTTCTGAATCTATTGATAAGTTAGTTGATTCAATATTTTTATAAGTTCTTATCTCTAATGATGGAAATAAAATCATTGTGTTAATATGTGATTAGTGATTAGATCTAAGGAAACTATTTTTCTTGCCATCATTTTATTGTATGTATGTTTTCTTTCGATAATTGTATCTCATTCAATAATTGAAATACCAACAAGTTGATGTATTAGTATTAGGCTTGTCGTAGGTGTGAAAATCTTTGTCTGCATATTTGAGTACGAGGGTTATCCTGCGCTCAACCTTCTTCAGTAGTTAATTTTTTCCCCTTTTCCTTTACCCAAATGGTTTATACCAACACCTATATTTTATCAGACCCACCTATAAGAGAAAATACAAAAAAAGAGAACGTTCAAACTGAAGGAGTAGTTTTCACAAGAAGATATCCTGTAAATCACTACGTAAAGCCCATTGCTTATTTGGCTGGATCGCAAGATCTAGAGAACCATTCCACTATCAAATGTTGCAGAGTCTAATTGGGTCTCAATGGTGGGTTTGGTTCCTACTGTTGAGTTAAAGCGATTTAGGACCCCTCAACATAACTGTTGCAAGTAGGTGGACCACTTTTGATGCCAGTTGTTCAAAAATTTTCCTTGTGTCTGCATGAACTACAAAGGCTTGTGATCAATGTGGATGATTGTATCCTTCCTGAGAATGTAATACTTCCATTGGTGGTAGGATTATACAATGAAATACATTTCTTTGTCATATTTGGTGTAATTATGGAAAAAATTAATAGTGTCTCACTATGATAGGTCATTGGATGACCGTGTTGAGTGAGAACTGCGTCCACAACATAGTTTTTAGCATCGATATCAATCTCAAAAGGTTGTTGTAGATTAGGAGAGGAGAGCATCGAGGATGATCACAATCAATGTTTCATAGCATCAAACGCTTGTTGTTGCGACTTTCCCCATGCAAACTTTTCTTTACCGCTAGCCTTGGTCACTTAGCTGAGGGCTCATGAAATATGGGAGAATCCCAACACGAACCTGTGATAGAAGTTGGAAAGTCCCAAGAAATTTTGAAGCTCTGTTAGAGTGTTCAGGGTTGGCCAATAACTAATGACCTAGATCTTGGTTTGATCCACATGCACACCATGATGATCAACAATGTATCGTAGGTATTGGATCCTGTTCATGCCGAAGGAGAAGTTTTCCAAGTTAGCATATAGCTTCTGTTGCCACAGAGTGTGAAGGACTTGATGAATATGTTGCAAGTGTTCCTTGAAAATATTGCTAAAGATGAGGATATCATCCAGATATACCACCACAAAAGAATTCGTGAAAGGTCACAAGATATTGTCCATCAACCTCATGAAAGTTACTGGGGTATTCAATAAACCAAATGACATGAATAGCCATCCTAAAATACCTTATTTGGACTTGAAAGTAGTATTCCATACATCAGTCTATTCTATTGGGACTTGGTGGTAGTCAGAATTTAGATCAATCTTACTGAAGTAATTGGATCCCTTAATTTGGTCAAGAAGGTCATCGATTCGAGGAATTGGGTACTGATTCCTTACTATGATTTTATTTAGGGCCTTGTAATCAATATAGAGTTTCCAGTCCCATATTTCTTCTGCACGAGTACAATTGGGATTCCACAGGGTGTGGATCTTGGTCTTATAATACCCCTAGGATGAACCCCAAGTTGTAAATGTACATATGTTTTATAGGTCGGTGAGCCGAGATGTTTTGGGACAAAGTGCCTTTGTATATATATACATTTTGAGGATAGAGTGCCTGCGATTCAATCCATCAAGATTAAACAAATGTGATATTTAATCACACTTGTTTTTATTAATTAAATACATCACTATCGAAAATCAAGTCAGACAAAAGAGTATGGGGGGATAGGAATCCACAAGAGGGAAAGAGGGGGCCAAGTCATGGGGGATTAAGCCAAGGAATAAAATAAAATTATTCCCAAGTCATAAGATTTATGTTGTAATTTTATCATAAGTTCACAAGTGAGAGGAACAAATTACCAAGTGTAGTCAAAGGAATTTCCTAGAGTGACAAGTGTCGAGATAGGAACATGCAATATAATGTGGGAACTTAGTGTAATTTCAACTCTTTTCATCATTCTTCTAATTTTTTTCACTCATCTTAGGATCCATCATCCATACCTTTACTAGAGTGTGAGATGAAGCTGGTTACCTTGTAAATCCTTGGTGTTTTGGGTTTAAGAAGCAGGTTGTTAGGCCTTCGAGCAATTTTCCCTAGGTGAGAGAATTGTCGGGAATACGTTTCCCAATGTGCTGGGCTAATGGGTGTTGTAACTCCTTAGACAACCTTGTGTTCCAAGTGTTGCAGATCTCTGAGAATTCATGGATGGATTGTTTCTTAAGCCCTGGAAGGGAGGTGGGATAACTTGAAGGACCCTTGAGTAGAGAAGGGGGTACATTTTCTTGGGTGGGAAAAGCTGTGGTGAATGAGAGGCTATGAGCTAGGAACTATTGCTAGAGTGTACAATTGAGCTTGTTCTTTATTTAGCTATTTGAGAGAACTTAGTTTGGTTAGGTAGACTTTTCTCTGGTGGAGTCAAAGTCCCAGATTCGGGGGTGACCTGCTGTTGAGAGTGTATGAACAACAAAGTCTATGACTGGGAGGAACGTCTCAGGTATGAAAACAATCAGTGATTTATAGAAAAGGGTAAGTGTTGTTTTATGGATGTTTACTAGTTGATTATTTCATGTTGTTATCATGTTTATGCTATGTTATTTTTGTTTTCTAAAATTTTACGTAATTATGCATGGTTGTGCATGTTATGGTTAGTTCTACATAATTGTTGCATATACATGCATGACAGTTAATACATTTTAATTGTTAGTTAATTCAAATTGCTTTGGGAATGAGATTCTAGCACATTGATTGAGTCATCGCGTGCATTGTGAAATAATCACTGTGCACGACACAAGGATGAATGCAAACACATAGGTTGTATCAACGAATTATTCCATTGTTTGAATTGACATCATAGAAGAAAATACGTGTAGCATGACTTAGCTTAGGGATGGGTACGTTACCCTGTGATATTGGAGCAACAGTTTTGGGTTACTCGTGGTGGGGGATGTTACATTGTGGTGTCAGAGCTTCTGGTTCAACATTGGACTTGTATGGGCCAGATATGAACATGAAGTTGGAGAGTCGGACATTGTCATTATGGTTGCGATAGTCACGAGTCAGAATTATGGAAAAATCATCTAATCCCATAAAATATTTTCATGCGCTAAGTAGTAGTGATGCACTAAAAAATAATGGTGCATGGGTGTGTGCACTACAATTTGGTGCTTCACGGTGTAGAGATCGTGATGCATGGAAAATAATGGTGCATGGGTGTGCACACTAAATTTTGGTGCTGCGAAGTGTAGAGCTGGTGGCACACACATAATATTGGCGTGTTAGGTGTGCATACTAAATTTAGGCGTTGCGTGGTGCCAAGCTAATGGTGCACGCATAATATTGGTGTGCGTGGTGAGCACGGTAAAATTTTCCATCGCACGGTTTAGAGCTTGTGGTGCACACATAATATTGGTGTGTAGGTAATTGGCATTGAGTACTGGTAGAGAGTAGTGCATATTGTTTGGCATGCACACAATGTTGGTAGACAATGTGTGCATGTTGAATATTTGCACCGTGTGAAAATAGAATTGTGCGTGTGTGCATAATGTTGGTGCACAGTGCATGTGTGTTAAATATTCATGTCGCACAAAAGTATAATTGGTGGTGCATAGGGAGTATTGGTGTGCGATGTGAACACACCGAAACTTGGTGTTGTGTGGTGCAGAGCTTGCGATGTGCACAAAATATTGGTGCATGACACAAAAATTGTGCGCACTAGATATTGGTGTGCGACACAAAAGTTGTGCGCACTAGATATTGGTGCATGGTGTGGAAGTTATGCATGATGGATATTGGTGCACAATGCGAAATTTGTGCGCACTATATGTTGGTGTGTGGTACATAAGTTGTGTGCACTAGATATTAGTGTGCAATATAAAAGTTGTGTGCACTGATTATGGGTGTGCGGTGCATGCTCTACATTTTGGAGTTACACATGTAGAAATTGAAAGTGTTGAATATGGGTGTATAATTAAGAACTGGTGAATGCAAAGTTGATTTGGCGGTCTACAACAACATAAAACTAGTGATTTTTTACAAAAAATTTGTACTTTTGAAGGGCATAATATGCCGAGGCATTTTTGAGTGCCTAAACAACGTTTTTAGAAGTTCTAATTTTCAAGATTGTAAGTGATGTGGGCACCACATAAAATATTTACAACTTAAATGAAATAACTCAGAGAGAGCTTTCCAATGAGCTAAATTATTCACAAAACAGAGCTCATGTGAGAAAGTTATAGCTGAAACCACGCAAGGTAAATTTCAATACTAGTTTACTTCTGAAGGGCATAAATCCTTGCTCAGAAGTTGGTTTGGGGCATATGAGTAGTCTATGGAAAGAGAATGAACCATATAAGACATATATGGAGCCATATTACAAATATGAGTACCTGGAAAATGTACAGGATGAGAAGGAAGATTCTTGTAGCATTTAGTGCAAAAAAGGAAAAGAAAGGAAAATAGTGAGAACTTTAGCAGGCTGTAACTAGCAACCTGGATGTTGGATTAAGGTGAAACTTGGTCATATTTCTCAAAATATGAGCATGATAAATACCAAATGGGATTTTTTTAAAATTATAAAATATTGGGTGTTTGGAATTAAGTTCACTAGATGAAGGGTGCACTTAAAAGGAAGAATGGTGCATAATTTAATAGATTTGTTGAGTTGTTTTATCTAACAAATCTTATTGCATGCACATTTTGTAGAATTAAGGGAACAATAAAAACCTGGAAGATGCACAAAGGACTTACAACCATGAATATTAAATTGGGGTGTTGTATGTCAGCATGGGTAATGCTGAGAAAAAATCAAATGGGCATGGATAAGGTAAAGAGGAAAACATGAATTTGGTGGAGACTAAGGATTCTGCAAAGAGATGTTCAGAGTTATAAGGCTGATAATGATAGGCTTGTGAAAGCTAAGGAGTAGGAAGATGGATTCAACATCAACTAGTTGCATAGATTGGACATAATAGATAAGAAAATGGACAAAGAGACAAAATCAAGCAAATCAAGGAGTCATATATCTCATGCTAGAAGAGGAGAATCTAGGAATGCTAGTAGAAACAATCATCACTCACCAAGGAATTCAGTGAGAAGAGCACACATTAGTCCAAGCTTATCCCCTATTAGAAAGCATAAGAGGAGGTCCGTGGTAGATGAACTACAAGGATAAATGAACAAGATCAAGCCTCATACCTTTGATGGCGAGCACAAGAAAGATGACGATGCAAAGAATTTGTTATTGGGGATGAGGAAGTATTTTCAGTTGCATAATTACTCCTCACAGGAAAAATGAATAATTTCCATTTATCAGCTGAAGGAAAAAGCATCAATATGGTGGGACCAACTTGTCAAAGTACAAAAAATTGATGAGAAGAAACTCACTTGGAGGTAATTCAAAACACATTTTCAAAAGATATACTTGACCAAACGCTATTATGATAGTAAGATGAATGAGTTCTTTTAACTCAAGCTTGGGAGTATGGCCATGGTTGAGTATGAGAGGAGATTCTTTGAGGTGCTGAAGTATGTTGATTTCATCAAGGATGAACATGTCAATATTCAAAGTTTCTTGAGTGGGATGCCATCAATATTCAATGACAAGATACAATATGATGATCCTAAGACATTGGATGAATCCATAAGGAGAGCCAAGTGCCTCTATGATCAACATAGAGGAAGACCAAATTTCCAAAGGGCCTGGGAAGAAAAGAAGAAGGGTAAAAGGGAGTAGAGGAAGAAAGGGTATAATCCACCATTATTCAAGAATAATTCTCAAGGGAATCCAACTCAAAATGAACCTAGCATGTTAGAAACATTGGGAAAAAGGCCAAGACAACAACCCATTAAATGTTGGGGTTTTGAGAGAGATCACATGTACAAAGATTTCCCTTAGAGAGGTGAAAATGTGAGGACTGTTCACAATGTATAGTAGGATGATATAATTGAGGACATGGGTAGATGCATGCCAAATATTTATGCATCCATGGAAAAGAAGGAAGATGGATTCCGATCTCACATGATTGAAGTGGAAGGTAAGATCAATGATCAACCTAGATATTTTGATTGACTAAGAAGCTAGTCATAGTTATATAGAACCTAAGTTGGTGGAAATATTTCATTTTCCAAGAATTAAACTTGAGAAATCTTAGTTGGTTCCGTTAGCTATAGGAGTTAAGAGAAGAATTAATGATATGGTTAAGGATTTTCAAATTGACATGAATGGACTAAGCACAAAGGTATAATTTAATATCATACCTTTGGGTTCATATTATTTCCTAATTGGTATGGATTGGTTGGACAAGCATCATGGTGTCCTTGATTATTATAACACGGTTTTTACTTTCTTGGATGAATAAGGGAACTTGAGAATAGTTCAAGGTTTTCCAAGGGCAGTATCCATCAGAGAAAATTCATCCTTACAACTGAATAAAATCTTAAGGAAAGGATGCCAAATATTTGCAGCGCATATGGAAGAGACACCTAAAGATAAAGTGCCAAGCCTTGAAGACTATAAGGTCCTAAAGGAGTTTGAATATGTGTTTGGAGAGATACTAGGGTTACCACCAAAGAGAGATATTTATTTCTCTATTAATCTTATGCCTAGAGCATCCCTTGTGTCCAAGATTCCTTGTAAGATGAGTACACCCGAACTAAAGGAATGGCAAATGAAAATTGAAGAGATTTTGAAGAAGGGGTATATACACCCAAGTGTGTTACCATGGGGTGCTCTAGTGCTATTTTTGAAGAAGAAGGATCGAAATTTGAGGTTTTGAATTGATTTAGACAACTGAACAAGGTGACTGTGAAGAAAAAGTATCCTTTGCCAAGGATAGATGATCTTTTTGATAAAATAAAAGATGCAAAGATATTCTCCAAGATTGACCTCATGCTGGGATACCATCATGTGAGTATTAAAGAGGAGGATGTCAACAAGACAACATTTAGAGAAAGGCATGTCCATTATGCATTCACAGTGGTGCCATTTGGTTTTTCAAATGTAACATCTATCTTTATGTGTTTGATGAATGACATTTTCAGAAATTACTTGGATACATTTGTCATATGGTGGTGGAAAATATTACTAAATCTGCCCATTTTATTCTAGTGAAGATCACTCATAAGGCTGCTAACATTGAATATATTTATATGAGGGAAATTTCCATGCTACATGGTGTGCCTAAAGAAATTGTTTCTGACAAAGATCCCAAGTTCACATCCAATTTTTGGAAGGGATTATTCAAAGGATTTGGGAAAAATCTAAGATTTAGCACAACTTATCACCCAGATTCAGATGGAAAAACAGAGAGGGTCAATAAAGTGATTGAGGATATGTTGAGGATGTATGATAAAAAAACAAAATGGGAAGATTATTCACATCTAGTTGAGTTTTCTTATAATAATGGGTATCATGCATCTTTGAAGATGATCCCATTTGAAGCATTATATGACAAAAAATGCAAAACAACAATGAGTTGGGACAAACCAATAGACAGAGTAGTGGTTGGGATAGAATTTCTCAGAGAAATGGAAGAGAAGTGGTGAAAATAAAGGGGAATTTAAAGGTTTCCCAAGATAGGCAGAAAAGTTATGCAAACAAAGGTAGAATGCATAAAGAATTTAAAGTGGGTGAGCATGTCTTCTTGAAAGTGAAAGATAGGAAGAGTTCACTTAAATTGGGGAGTTTTCCAAAGCTTGCGACAAGATGTTGGAAAGGATTTTTATGTTGCATACATGCTTGCACTTCCTGCATCCATGTGCATTCATAATGTGTTTCATGTATATTTGCTTAAAACGTATGTTCTTGATGCTAATCATGTAATTGATTGGAATGTGATTCAGGTGGAGAAAGAAGGAGACTTTCAAGTTCAACTGATGTGCATATTGGATCGGAAAGTCAAGACACTCCAAAATCGAGCAATGGGACTGGTAAAGGTCCAGTGGACCTACTACAGTCTTGAGGATGCAACCTAGGAACTTGAGGACGCCATGTGGGAAGAAACCCACATCTTTTTGAATATTTTTTATTGTACATGTGTATATAATGCACTAAGGATAGTGCATAAATAAGGGGGATAGGAATGTAGTACCCCTAGGATGAGCCTTAAGTTGTAAATTCACATATGTTTTATAGGCTGGTGAGCCAAGATGATTTGGGCCAGAGTGCCTTTGTATATATATACATTTTGAGGCTAGAGTGCCTATGTGATTTAGGCCACTAAGATTAAACAAATGTAATATGTAATTGCACTTGTTTTTATTAATAAAATACATCACTGCTGCAAACCAAGCCATAAGAAAGAGTATGGGGGGATAAGCATAGATGATTTTAGGGGCGAAATTTTGCTCATGGGCAAAATTAAGGGGCCTCCAATTTTTTATTGGGCGAATTGTTTATATTGGAGTGATTTTTTTAAACTTATATCATTAGCCCATAATTTATTTTAGGGGAAAAATCATGTATAGGGTTAGCCCATATTTTTAGGAGGGATAGAGGAAAAAAAATTGTATTTCACCCTTGAAATTTGGAGGGGCAAGCTTCCATTAGCCAAATTTCTAGAAGTATGGAAATTTCTAATAGCATCTTCACCCTACCATTTGGTAAAATCGGGGTTTATGGTTTAATTCGCCCCGATTTTGTGGTATGGGCACTGGGTAGCTACAATCTTCCCTTTGCTCGATTTCCAAAGAACAAGGAGATTTCTGAGAGCATTTTGACCCTCCCACCTGGTATAAATTATATGGGATTTGCCCATATATGCATTCCCCGGTTTACATCTTCATGCTTATTTGAATTTCCCCTTTGGGCCTTGGCAGAACAAAGGTTTACAATTTTACCTTTCATATCTTTGACGTTCTTTGTGCTATTGCTTATTTCCCCTTTGGGCCTTGATGGAACGGGAAAAATGGGGCTAGGTTACTCCCAGGTTTGGCCCATGCATCATATTTTGTTATCCTTCCAAGAGAGGAGGACCCCGCTCGGCGCTGAGGCTCGACCAAACTGCAAACTCGCATATCTGATTCTCAACCAAAATGCAAACTCGCATATCTGATTCTCTACGGTATGATGATTAGTGCACCCCATTTGGATTTGTAAAAATTGAACCATTGATTAATATATGTATTTTTTTTTGTCTCATGTTGTTTCATGCAAGATAGGTGAAAAATATTGTGGTCATTGGAAATTCCATTGTGATTGTCTGACAAATGAGGAAGCTCTCAAAAGTGATATCCTCAAGCTTGTACATACTAGTAGAAAGATAAAAATGAATATTTGTCCATTTTTAACAAATAACCTCTTACCATGTCCTTCACCATATAAACTATGAAGTAGATGCCATGGGAAACATGGGTACTATTTTTAATTAGGGTCGAATGATCCAAAATGGGGAGGGGTGAGGGGGATTCATTTGCAATATCTCCCATGATTATCAAAACTATGAAATATAGTATGAACAACCAAATTGAATTGAGGGATAAGTGGAAATTGAAATGTCCATGGAAATGTGTTTAACTCAATCCATGCCCCTTATACTCTTGCAATTTATCAACATACTTGAGTCTTTAATGGAGGGAGGAACAAGCTTGATTATAGTGCCCTCCTAGCCTAGTAATAAATTTCAAATGGAGGGTCAAATATTCTAAAGGTTATTTCAATTCAAAGAGTTCGATTTTGAAGTCGTAGTAAAGACAAGGAAGTAAAATGTGGGCCCAATCATCATTCCCAGATACATAATAGTTAAACCACAGGGTCAGTTCATGAACTACTCGTTGTCGGTCTCTTTCATGTGGAATTCATATCAATCTTCTTTGCAGAGCTCATTGAATTCCCCAATTCAATTTTAGCACCTAAGGATTGTGATTAGTGTTGGCAAAGGAAGCTAGTGGTACATGTGACAAATTATCACTTGATAACAGGGTAGTTGTATAAATTGGTGATGGATGGGATTCTAAGGA
>JZKD02S1648223.1:0-12464 GCA_000966675.3 Picea glauca | reverse complement strand
GGGAAATAAGGAGGAACTCTTGGACCCGATCATGATGGATGACAACCAGATCAAGTGGATCTTGGAGACAACTAGAAAGACGTGTAGCGGAGTACCCTACCAATATAAGGTGAATACCAAGAAGAGAGTCGTAGTCGCGAGGGAAATCTTGGTAAGTGACGAGGAAGAGGTAGAGGATATTCAGGCTATGGATAAGATGGAGGAAATCCTACGAACAACATATGAGAGAAAGATAAGAGGTCCAAGAATGGGAAGAGAAGGTAGAAATCCTATCCATATTAATGTCAGTGTGGAACCCATAAACCCATGTGCAACTAATACACCAAACATAACACCACCATTTAGACAACCAGAATTCAGGAAAAGAACGACAGTAGGAAGTACATATACACAAGGGACAACAGCTGGAGGAGCCAGTTCAGGGAGCACTGGTCAAGTATCTACATTGCACGGAGGCAGTAGTTCAACATTCATAATGGCAGGACATGATCCCACCATTAGGCTACTAGAATTTAAAGGAGAATCATCGGAGGACCCAGAAGAACATTTGTTCATCTGTGAGAAGATTTGGGAAGCAAAATAGATCATAGATGAAGACACTAAACTGGCATAGCTAGTGATTACATTAAGGGATCGTGCATTGGATTGGTATATGAGTTTAGCTACAAACAATTCACCAGGGTCAACCAGAACAATTGCAGACATCAAGAAATTGTTGATAAATGAGTTTCAAAAGCCAAGTTCAGAAGATCAATACATGAATGAGATGATCAAAATTAGATAGAAACCAGGAGAATCTGTATGGGAGATTGACCATAGATTAAAGTGACTGAAAGGAAAGCTCAAATATCTCATAATCGATATGCAACATTGACACATGTTTGTCAACTCATTGCTCCCACACTTAAAATATCCATTGCGACAATAGAAGTTTCAAACGCTGGCAGAGGCCTTGCGGGTAGCCCTACAAATAGAATAAAACTAGTATCAGCAGACAGATCCATCGATCAAAGAATTGAGGAGGATCTAAAGAACTTAACATTCCAACTAAACTAGAATAAGAGTAAATACAAACGAGAAGCCATTTGGTGTATCACATGTAGGACAGAAAGACACCACAAGAACAAATGTCCAACATTCGCGCACTATATGGTAGCAGGGATCCCAAATCCATTACCGACAAGAGGACTATAGTGTGAAATCTACAAGAAACCAGGCCACGATCCATATCACTGATCAATGATGCAGAAATACCAAACAGTCCCAAAGAGCTCATATTGCAACTTTTGCAAGTCAGTGGGCCACGACAACAAAGATTGTAGAACTATGGAGTTGATGCAAGAAAGAACATCAGATGCATATAGAGTGCAGGCTAAAATGATGAATAGGCAAGCCGCACCACAATTTAACCAAGTTCCAGCTCCATACAACACTATGCAGCAACAGTATAATACTGCGCAACAACCATATAATACCGCGCAACCACAGTACAACACAGCACAACCTCAATAAAATATCACGCAGTATAATCAGGCGCCTCATTATAATGCGTCAGGAGGAGATCGAGTAGGCTACAAAGGTGGAGGACTAGCAAGAGGAGGATTTGGATGAGGTCAAGTACCAGTAGTGTGTCATAATTGTCAACAACCGGGACATTATGCAAGGGAACGTCCACTTCCACCAGCAACATGTATGTATTGTCACGCATCGGATCATGATACGGAATAATGTCTAACACTATTAGTAAAGATTCAGGAAAAGAGAAACCAGGACAACCAGAATGTTCAATGGATATCACTCAAAGCAATAGATGAAGGATGAAACATCAACATAGTCACCCACGGAGGAGCTAAAATAGGGAATGATGCATTCCGACAAGAACCAGTACAACACCAGTGGGTAAAGAAGAATGTCAAACCAAGGAAGGAGTTCGACGCACAGAAGGAGATATTTAAGCAAGTCTGATAAGAATTTCAGAAGGAGGACATTGTGACGACTTCAACCGCACAGCAAAGCGAGGAAGCACCAGAATATGAGATGCCTTTGTTATTGGATCATACCAACGAAATTCAACCCATGGGACAAGTAAGTAAAATCAAAGGCTTTTTGCAATCATGTGTCAAAGTATTAAATGATCCATCATCTGTGAAAATATTGCAAAACATATTAGAAAAATGTAGTATCGAGACAGAAGGAAAACTAGAACAAAATATCGTTAATCACCTACATACAAGGACAAGAACAAGTAGGGATTTCAGACTAATGAAAACATCGAAGATTTCAATATGGGAGACATCATACTAGATCTAGGATCTGAAGTTAATGTACTACCAAAGAATACATGGCAATGCATGGGAGAGCCCACATTAGGATATTCACCTATTCAACTAAAACTAGAAAACCAACACAGAGTCCTACCAATTGGTAGACTAAAAGGAGTGACAGTAGACCTAGATGGGGTGTGTACTAAAGAAGGCTTTGAAGTAATTGAAATAATGGACGACACAACACCATATCTAGCATTGCTTGGCTTGGACTGGGCATTTGAAAACCTAGCCATAATCAATTAGAAGACAAGGAAAATGAAATTTGAGTTGAGGGAATACAGGGTCATCGCGCCATTAGACCCATCAAAAGGGGAAAGGTTTATAGAACCTACTTTCTTAGACTTAGAGGAAATCGGACAGTTGTACAGAACAACTGCACGCGATGAGGATTATGTCAACCCGACTGCAGATGGGATACTCAGTTGGTCTAGAATTACTTCATGTGCGACAGACTCAGATACCAGTTTAGAGAATTGGCAACAAAGGCTACATGAAGTTTCCATGAGAAGATGTGCATGAATAGACCACACAGTAAGATGGGTAGGCACGGAAATAAGGGAACCACCCAGTTTCCATGTAATAAATGATCTGGAAGTATTCTTGGCACAGTATGAGGATGAATTTTGAGAAAAACTAGAGACTCTTAGCACTGGATATAACACTCAAGGCCACACATATAATATGGTGAGGCGCACACAAAGAGACAATCACAGATTGGTACGAATGTAAGCGGTTACTGCGCATAAGGTTTGGTGCAGAACAAAAAAGCAACAAAAAGAAGAAGTATGATGGATAGGGGGCACCATTGGAACACTTGGAGAAGTGCAGAATGATGTGGAAAATGACACCCCTAGAGGAATGGCCTCTACATTTCATACATTCTCTAGAGGGCATACCAGCGAACTAGTACACAGACCAGGAACTGCGCAAAGGAACTGTGACCTTGACGGTATTATAGTAGAATTTTACAGTCACTTTATCATTCGAGCATGAGAACCCCAACATAGATGCATCTCTTAAACAGATAAGAGGGATGATATTCATCAAGGAACCAGAATTCGAGCTCATAATAGAAGAGCAACAATGAAATAGACAGACGGTTAAAGAATTGTTGTCATGATACCATGTGCAGGAGGAAGCACCAGATGAAGATGATCCACGCGATATTCATATCAAGGAAGCAGAAGGCGAGAGAGAAGTGTAAGGTCCACCCATAGAATTAGAATTCATTGCTGCATCGATCAAGGTAAANCCGCCATTAGGCTACTAGAATTTAAAGGAGAATCATCGGAGGACCCAGAAAAACATTTGTTCATCTGTGAGAAGATTTGGGAAGCAAAATAGATCATAGATGAAGACACTAAACTGGCATAGCTAGTGATTACATTAAGGGATCATCCATTGGATTGGTATATGAGTTTAGCTACAAACAATCCACCAGGGTCAACCAGAACAATTGCAGACATCAAGAAACTGTTGATAAATGAGTTTCAAAAGCCAAGTTCAGAAGATCAATACATGAATGAGATGATCAAAATTAGATAGAAACCAGGAGAATTTGTATGGGAGATTGACCATAGATTAAAGTGACTGAAAGGAAAGCTCAAATATCTCATAATCGATATGCAACATTGACACATGTTTGTCAACTCATTTCTCCCACACTTAAAATATCCATTGCGACAACAGAAGTTTCAAACGTTGGCAGAGGCCTTGTGGGTAGCCCTACAAATAGAATAAAACTAGTATCAGCAGACAGATCCATCGATCAAAGAATTGAGGAGGATCTAAAGAACTTAACGTTCCAACTAAACTAGAATAAGAGTAAATACAAACGAGAAGCCATTTGGTGTATCACATGCAGGACAGAAAGACACCACAAGAACAAATGTCCAACATTCGCGCAGTATATGGTAGCAGGGATCCCAAATCCATTACCGACAGGAGGACTATAGTGTGAAATCTACAAGAAACCAGGCCACGATCCATATCACTGATCAATGATGCAGAAATACCAAACAGTCCCAAAGAGCTCATATTTCAACTTTTGCAAGTCAATGGACCACGACAACAAAGATTGTAGAACTATGGAGTTGATGCAAGAAAGAACATCAGATGCATATAGAGTGCAGGCTGAAATGATGAATAGGCAAGCCGCACCACAATTTAACCAAGTTCCAGCTCCATACAACACTATGCAGCAACAGTATAATACTGCGCAACAACCATATAATACCGCGCAACCGCAGTACAACACAGCACAACCTCAATAAAATATCACGCAGTATAATCAGGCGCCTCATTATAATGCGTCAGGAGGAGATCGAGTAGGCTACAAAGGTGGAGGACTAGCAAGAGGAGGATTTGGATGAGGTCAAGTACCAGTAGTGTGTCATAATTGTCAACAACCGGGACATTATGCAAGGGAACGTCCACTTCCACCAGCAACATGTATGTATTGTCACGCATCGGATCATGATACGGAATAATGTCTAACACTATTAGTAAAGATTCAGGAAAAGAGAAACCAGGACAACCAGAATGTTCAATGGATATCACTCAAAGCAATAGATGAAGGATGAAACATCAACATAGTCACCCACGGAGGAGCTAAAATAGGGAATGATGCATTCCGACAAGAACCAGTACAACACCAGTGGGTAAAGAAGAATGTCAAACCAAGGAAGGAGTTCGACGCACAGAAGGAGATATTTAAGCAAGTCTGATAAGAATTTCAGAAGGAGGACATTGTGACGACTTCAACCGCACAGCAAAGCGAGGAAGCACCAGAATATGAGATGCCTTTGTTATTGGATCATACCAACGAAATTCAACCCATGGGACAAGTAAGTAAAATCAAAGGCTTTTTGCAATCATGTGTCAAAGTATTAAATGATCCATCATCTGTGAAAATATTGCAAAACATATTAGAAAAATGTAGTATCGAGACAGAAGGAAAACTAGAACAAAATATCGTTAATCACCTACATACAAGGACAAGAACAAGTAGGGATTTCAGACTAATGAAAACATCGAAGATTTCAATATGGGAGACATCATACTAGATCTAGGATCTGAAGTTAATGTACTACCAAAGAATACATGGCAATGCATGGGAGAGCCCACATTAGGATATTCACCTATTCAACTAAAACTAGAAAACCAACACAGAGTCCTACCAATTGGTAGACTAAAAGGAGTGACAGTAGACCTAGATGGGGTGTGTACTAAAGAAGGCTTTGAAGTAATTGAAATAATGGACGACACAACACCATATCTAGCATTGCTTGGCTTGGACTGGGCATTTGAAAACCTAGCCATAATCAATTAGAAGACAAGGAAAATGAAATTTGAGTTGAGGGAATACAGGGTCATCGCGCCATTAGACCCATCAAAAGGGGAAAGGTTTATAGAACCTACTTTCTTAGACTTAGAGGAAATCGGACAGTTGTACAGAACAACTGCACGCGATGAGGATTATGTCAACCCGACTGCAGATGGGATACTCAGTTGGTCTAGAATTACTTCATGTGCGACAGACTCAGATACCAGTTTAGAGAATTGGCAACAAAGGCTACATGAAGTTTCCATGAGAAGATGTGCATGAATAGACCACACAGTAAGATGGGTAGGCACGGAAATAAGGGAACCACCCAGTTTCCATGTAATAAATGATCTGGAAGTATTCTTGGCACAGTATGAGGATGAATTTTGAGAAAAACTAGAGACTCTTAGCACTGGATATAACACTCAAGGCCACACATATAATATGGTGAGGCGCACACAAAGAGACAATCACAGATTGGTACGAATGTAAGCGGTTACTGCGCATAAGGTTTGGTGCAGAACAAAAAAGCAACAAAAAGAAGAAGTATGATGGATAGGGGGCACCATTGGAACACTTGGAGAAGTGCAGAATGATGTGGAAAATGACACCCCTAGAGGAATGGCCTCTACATTTCATACATTCTCTAGAGGGCATACCAGCGAACTAGTACACAGACCAGGAACTGCGCAAAGGAACTGTGACCTTGACGGTATTATAGTAGAATTTTACAGTCACTTTATCATTCGAGCATGAGAACCCCAACATAGATGCATCTCTTAAACAGATAAGAGGGATGATATTCATCAAGGAACCAGAATTCGAGCTCATAATAGAAGAGCAACAATGAAATAGACAGACGGTTAAAGAATTGTTGTCATGATACCATGTGCAGGAGGAAGCACCAGATGAAGATGATCCACGCGATATTCATATCAAGGAAGCAGAAGGCGAGAGAGAAGTGTAAGGTCCACCCATAGAATTAGAATTCATTGCTGCATCGATCAAGGTAAAGAAAATCAACATTAGGGCAATGGAAAATCCCAAAATGGTCAGCATTGGAGATTACTGGGATGAGCAAACGGTGGAAAGCATAACAGAGTTATTGTGTGATTACAACGACCTGTTTCCCACAACATTTACAAAGATGAAGGTTATAGAAGGAGAGATAGGAGAAATGAAGATACCACTCAGAGTCTATGTGAGACCGATTAGACAATGACCATACAGATTGAACCCGATATATAAGAAGAAAGTCAAAGCCGATATTGACAGGATGCTTGAAGCTGGAATCATAGAACCAGTGGAAGAATCGGAATGGATAAGCCCAATGGTAGTTCAGGACAAAAAACAAGGAGGGATACAGATATGCGTCGACTTGAGGAAGTTGAACGATGTATGCCTACATGACCCATTCCCTACACCTTTCACGGATGAAGTGTTGGAGAACGTAGGAGGAAACAAAACTTACTCATTCACTAATGGATTCCCAGGCTACCACCAGATCAAGATAGCATAGGAAGACATATACAATACCACCTTTGCGACAAAATGGGGATCCTACCAGTACATAGTCATGTCGTTTGGACTGAAGAATGCACCAGCAATATTTTCCAGAGTAGTCATCATTGCGTTTAAGGAATTCATCCACCAGTTTCTAGAGGTATACTTTGATAATTGGACATTATATAGTTTGTTGAAAGAACATGTATAGGTCTTACGGCTGATGTTATAAATATGTAGGCAGTGCCAGATATCACTAAACATAAATAAAAAAAATGTATATTTGGAACACCATTTGGGATACTATTAGGCCATATAGTATGCAAACAAGGTTTACTAGTAGATCCTACAAAGATTGCAGTGATTGTTAACTTGCTACCACCGAAAACATTTTATCATCTAAGAGAGACATTGGGACACACAGGATACTACGGAAATTTTATCAAAGGATACGCTCAGATTACCACGTCAATGGAAAAACTATTAAGAAAAGATACAAAGTTTCAGTGGAACGACAATTGTCAACACGGTCTGGATACGCTGAAAAAAAATATGATCACAGCACCAATACTAGTATTTCCAAACTGGGAGAAGACATTCCACTTACATGTAGATGCATCAACCATAGCACTTGGATCTAGCTTAGTGCAGCCAGGAGAAAGGGAGTTGGATCACCCTATAGCCTTTGCGAGCAGAAAGCTATCAGAATCATAACAGAACTATGACACCACAAAGAGAGAAGGCCTAGTTACGGTCTACGCACTACAGAACTTCAGAAATTACTTATTGGGAAAACACTTTAAGATGTTCACAAATCACTCAGCCCTTAAATACCTAGTCAACAAGCCAGTGTTGGGGGGGGAGAATTTGTCGATGGTTACTATTGTTTCAAGAATTTGACTTTGAAGTCATAATCAAGCCAGGAAAAATGACTGTAGGACCTGACCACCTATCAAGGGTCACAAATGGAGAAGAACTTGTGAATTTAGAAGAAAACTTCCAAGATGCACAACTATTTTTAGTCCAGATCACTAATGAATACTTTTCATATATCATTTAGTACTTAAGCACAGGTACTACGCCACATGAATATAACACCGCACAGAAGCAAAACCTGGTAGTTTGAGCTGCAAACTATCAACTGATCACATGACACTTATACAAAATGGGCGTAGATAGCATTTTACGAAGATATGTGTTAGAGCACAAAATACTAAAAGTTTTAACAGAATCCCACAAGGGAATAGCAGGAGGACATTATGCAGGCAAAGCTACTGTGCAAAAGGTATTGCGCGCAGTATTATGGTGGTCGACCATCCACAGAGACTCGAAGGAGTACTGCCAAAGATGCGATGTCTATCAANCAGTACAACACAGCACAACCTCAATAAAATATCACGCAGTATAATCAGGCGCCTCATTATAATGCGTCAGGAGGAGATCGAGTAGGCTACAAAGGTGGAGGACTAGCAAGAGGAGGATTTGGATGAGGTCAAGTACCAGTAGTGTGTCATAATTGTCAACAACCGGGACATTATGCAAGGGAACGTCCACTTCCACCAGCAACATGTATGTATTGTCACGCATCGGATCATGATACGGAATAATGTCTAACACTATTAGTAAAGATTCAGGAAAAGAGAAACCAGGACAACCAGAATGTTCAATGGATATCACTCAAAGCAATAGATGAAGGATGAAACATCAACATAGTCACCCACGGAGGAGCTAAAATAGGGAATGATGCATTCCGACAAGAACCAGTACAACACCAGTGGGTAAAGAAGAATGTCAAACCAAGGAAGGAGTTCGACGCACAGAAGGAGATATTTAAGCAAGTCTGATAAGAATTTCAGAAGGAGGACATTGTGACGACTTCAACCGCACAGCAAAGCGAGGAAGCACCAGAATATGAGATGCCTTTGTTATTGGATCATACCAACGAAATTCAACCCATGGGACAAGTAAGTAAAATCAAAGGCTTTTTGCAATCATGTGTCAAAGTATTAAATGATCCATCATCTGTGAAAATATTGCAAAACATATTAGAAAAATGTAGTATCGAGACAGAAGGAAAACTAGAACAAAATATCGTTAATCACCTACATACAAGGACAAGAACAAGTAGGGATTTCAGACTAATGAAAACATCGAAGATTTCAATATGGGAGACATCATACTAGATCTAGGATCTGAAGTTAATGTACTACCAAAGAATACATGGCAATGCATGGGAGAGCCCACATTAGGATATTCACCTATTCAACTAAAACTAGAAAACCAACACAGAGTCCTACCAATTGGTAGACTAAAAGGAGTGACAGTAGACCTAGATGGGGTGTGTACTAAAGAAGGCTTTGAAGTAATTGAAATAATGGACGACACAACACCATATCTAGCATTGCTTGGCTTGGACTGGGCATTTGAAAACCTAGCCATAATCAATTAGAAGACAAGGAAAATGAAATTTGAGTTGAGGGAATACAGGGTCATCGCGCCATTAGACCCATCAAAAGGGGAAAGGTTTATAGAACCTACTTTCTTAGACTTAGAGGAAATCGGACAGTTGTACAGAACAACTGCACGCGATGAGGATTATGTCAACCCGACTGCAGATGGGATACTCAGTTGGTCTAGAATTACTTCATGTGCGACAGACTCAGATACCAGTTTAGAGAATTGGCAACAAAGGCTACATGAAGTTTCCATGAGAAGATGTGCATGAATAGACCACACAGTAAGATGGGTAGGCACGGAAATAAGGGAACCACCCAGTTTCCATGTAATAAATGATCTGGAAGTATTCTTGGCACAGTATGAGGATGAATTTTGAGAAAAACTAGAGACTCTTAGCACTGGATATAACACTCAAGGCCACACATATAATATGGTGAGGCGCACACAAAGAGACAATCACAGATTGGTACGAATGTAAGCGGTTACTGCGCATAAGGTTTGGTGCAGAACAAAAAAGCAACAAAAAGAAGAAGTATGATGGATAGGGGGCACCATTGGAACACTTGGAGAAGTGCAGAATGATGTGGAAAATGACACCCCTAGAGGAATGGCCTCTACATTTCATACATTCTCTAGAGGGCATACCAGCGAACTAGTACACAGACCAGGAACTGCGCAAAGGAACTGTGACCTTGACGGTATTATAGTAGAATTTTACAGTCACTTTATCATTCGAGCATGAGAACCCCAACATAGATGCATCTCTTAAACAGATAAGAGGGATGATATTCATCAAGGAACCAGAATTCGAGCTCATAATAGAAGAGCAACAATGAAATAGACAGACGGTTAAAGAATTGTTGTCATGATACCATGTGCAGGAGGAAGCACCAGATGAAGATGATCCACGCGATATTCATATCAAGGAAGCAGAAGGCGAGAGAGAAGTGTAAGGTCCACCCATAGAATTAGAATTCATTGCTGCATCGATCAAGGTAAATAAAATCAACATTAGGGCAATGGAAAATCCCGAAATGGTCAGCATTGGAGATTGCTGGGATGAGCAAATGGTGGAAAGCATAACAGAGTTATTGTGTGATTACAACGACCTGTTTCCCACAACATTTACAAAGATGAAGGTTATAGAAGGAGAGATAGAAGAAATGAAGATACCACTCAGAGTCTATGTGAGACCGATTAGACAATGACCATACAGATTGAACCCGATATATAAGAAGAAAGTCAAAGCCGATATTGACAGGATGCTTGAAGCCGGAATCATAGAACCAGTGGAAGAATCGGAATGGATAAGCCCGATGGTAGTTCAGGACAAAAAACAAGGAGGGATACAGATATGCGTCGACTTGAGGAAGTTGAACGATGTATGCCTACATGACCCATTCCCTACACCTTTCACGGATGAAGTGTTGGAGAACGTAGGAGGAAACAAAACTTACTCATTCACTAATGGATTCCCAGGCTACCACCAGATCAAGATAGCATAGGAAGACATATACAATACCACCTTTGCGACAAAATGGGGATCCTACCAGTACATAGTCATGTCGTTTGGACTGAAGAATGCACCAGCAATATTTTCCAGAGTAGTCATCATTGCGTTTAAGGAATTCATCCACCAGTTTCTAGAGGTATACTTTGATAATTGGACATTATATAGTTTGTTGAAAGAACATGTATAGGTCTTACGGCTGATGTTATAAATATGTAGGCAGTGCCAGATATCACTAAACATAAATAAAAAAAATGTATATTTGGAACACCATTTGGGATACTATTAGGCCATATAGTATGCAAACAAGGTTTACTAGTAGATCCTACAAAGATTGCAGTGATTGTTAACTTGCTACCACCGAAAACATTTTATCATCTAAGAGAGACATTGGGACACACAGGATACTACGGAAATTTTATCAAAGGATACGCTCAGATTACCACGTCAATGGAAAAACTATTAAGAAAAGATACAAAGTTTCAGTGGAACGACAATTGTCAACACGGTCTGGATACGCTGAAAAAAAATATGATCACAGCACCAATACTAGTATTTCCAAACTGGGAGAAGACATTCCACTTACATGTAGATGCATCAACCATAGCACTTGGATCTAGCTTAGTGCAGCCAGGAGAAAGGGAGTTGGATCACCCTATAGCCTTTGCGAGCAGAAAGCTATCAGAATCATAACAGAACTATGACACCACAAAGAGAGAAGGCCTAGTTACGGTCTACGCACTACAGAACTTCAGAAATTACTTATTGGGAAAACACTTTAAGATGTTCACAAATCACTCAGCCCTTAAATACCTAGTCAACAAGCCAGTGTTGGGGGGGGAGAATTTGTCGATGGTTACTATTGTTTCAAGAATTTGACTTTGAAGTCATAATCAAGCCAGGAAAAATGACTGTAGGACCTGACCACCTATCAAGGGTCACAAATGGAGAAGAACTTGTGAATTTAGAAGAAAACTTCCAAGATGCACAACTATTTTTAGTCCAGATCACTAATGAATACTTTTCATATATCATTTAGTACTTAAGCACAGGTACTACGCCACATGAATATAACACCGCACAGAAGCAAAACCTGGTAGTTTGAGCTGCAAACTATCAACTGATCACATGACACTTATACAAAATGGGCGTAGATAGCATTTTACGAAGATATGTGTTAGAGCACAAAATACTAAAAGTTTTAACAGAATCCCACAAGGGAATAGCAGGAGGACATTATGCAGGCAAAGCTACTGTGCAAAAGGTATTGCGCGCAGTATTATGGTGGTCGACCATCCACAGAGACTCGAAGGAGTACTGCCAAAGATGCGATGTCTATCAA
>JZKD02S1648212.1:112566-130358 GCA_000966675.3 Picea glauca | reverse complement strand
ATTAATATATACCTTTGAAGAACTTAAAATTATAAAATAGATTAAAGCTTTATGTAATTAATATATACCTTTGAAGAAGGTAAAATTATAAATAGATTAAAGATTTATGTCATAACTATAGGGTTAATCTTCGCTATAACACAAGAAGGGCATGCCACCTCAATTATTCTCTACGTTACAGTTCTGATACCAATTTGTAGCATCCCCAATTCAGCAAGGCCAGACCATGCAATTACGAAACTACTCTATTCAAGTTCTTTGCCATCTGTTGGGCAATGTTACTTGAAATAAAAACTTCTCACTATGTTTCTGATGGTTAGAATTGTCCATGCCCAAGCATAAACCTACTGGGCTATGGCACACAGAGCTCTTTCTGGAACATTATACATATTATTCAACAATAATATGCATTCTACTCATACACAATTTTAATGTTGAAATTGCAACCATTTTCTACAAATAGCTCACACATGCAACATTATAATTATCAAGACATGTACACGATATACAACATAAAAATTAACATAGAAATGGTACTTATCTTTTTACGAAGGTCACCAACTACGTGCATACCTTCCACGAACCTCCCATCCTTAGAACATGTTGCTCATCAGTCTCAGCAATGGGTCACCCTCGAGCTCGAACTAAACTCCACCCACGTAAATGGAATCCTAGGCTAGGATGAGGTTACAAAGTCTCCAGGAAGGATTCTGTCCCCAAGAGTCCACTCATGTCCACATCTTATAGTCCCTCATTCCCCACATGCATGTCCCACCCCAGGGAGTGTGCCCCTTCTTTGCTCGATATTCCTTTGACTGCACCACTCCCCTTCCAGGGCTTCAGCAACAGGTTGGACAGGAAGTCTCAAAGCACTACAAATGTTGTGAGGCTTCCTCTAGGAAAATCACTTCCCCAACAACCTTTGTCAACTGGAGAGAGTTTCTCACAGGCCTAACAACTTGATTCATAAATCCACAGGCCTGACAACCTGCTTCTTCAGTCCAGCTCCCACACCAATCCAATCCGGGTAATCACAACAATAATTCGGTTAAGGCTTTGGTAATGATAGTAAATCACACCAGTCCAGAGAAAAACATTGGAAGAAACAACAATTGGATAAGGTGTGATCTGGCTCAGGCACAATACAGACATGTTATGCTTTATAGGGAAGTACGAGTTAGCTTCACGGGTTGCAGGTTATAAATCTTGCATGAAAGTTGTAGAGGTCAACGATAGAGCGTGTGGATGTTGCATGAATGCTCAATCTGAGTGCCTCTGTGCATGGATCGAGAGTCTGACAAGAATTGGATGACCAACCCCACAACCAATGGATTTACCACATAAAATTGCATGTGCCAAGACTAACACATGGCTCTCTTGGGAGTTCGTTCCTCACCACTTGGAGTTTGTTCCTTTCCCAAAGGAACTTAGGATAATAGGGTTTATTTCCCAAACTTTAGTCTTTAGGAAAATATATTATAATATTCCATTGGGGTTAAGCCCTCAAGCTTAGCCCTTTTTCCTAGCCTCTTAGCCCCTTTCCCTTTCCCTTGCCAATGGAGCTTAGTCCCCCATAAATCTTTCTTCCTGGTCGGTCTACATGCAACGATGCATTTTTATTAATGATCCGCATAATTACATATACAAAAATAGGATCACTAGCCTTAACATCTAGGATCTCTGGCCTAATCTTTACATAAGCCTCCCAACTTATAAACACTTGGCTCACCAGCCTATAAACATAATTACAATTCTGCAGGGGATTGGCCTTGGGGTATTACAATCCCCTCCCCTTATTTGTGCACTTTCCTCAGTGCATCATATTTACATATTACAACAAGATTTCAAAAATCTTCAAAAAGATGTTGATATTCTGCCCGCATGGCATATTCGTGCTTCTAAGTGGCATCCTCAGGATCATACTAGGTCCATTGGACCTTTACAAGCTCGATGGATCGATTTCGGAGCTGCTTGGTTTTCTGGTCCAGAATGTGTACCAGATGCACTTGAAAAGCTACTTCTTTCTCTACCTGAATCACATTCCAATCAATAATATGATTAGCATCAGGTATATATTTCTTAAGAAATGATAAATGGAATACATTATGAATGGTCATAGATGTAGGTAATGCAGGCATATAAGCTATTGGCCCAATTCTCTCTAGGATTTCAAATGGCCCACAATATTTGGTTGCCAACTTGGAACAATTTCCCAACTTCAGGGAACTTATGTTGGCCTTCACTTTCAAGAATACATGATGATGCATATATGCACTCATTTGCACGTCCACTTATAGGATCTTTCCTTCTTCCTCGGCCCGAAGAATTGTAACGCTCTTCTATTCCCCTAACGGGAAATCTACACCCACAGACCTTTTCACGCGATCCCCTCTCTGCACTCGGAGGATCGGACTTCGCGACTTCGCGAGGTCAGTGGTTGAGCATTGTACCCTTGAGTCCCCGAGACCCGATGAAAGTCAATGTTGACCTTTCCTTCTATTTCAGAACTTTCCTTATCGCGATTTCGCCACTCGCAATATCAAACAACTCACTTTACCAACTCCCGACTCCCGATATGCCGAAACCCCGACACACGTGCGAGTTGACTATTCAATGGTCCTTCACTCCATCGGCATTTCAGAGTTCACAATATTGCAAATCCGGATGCTATTGTATCGATACTTCTCGCTGCGAAACCCCGATAAGGCGTGCCACTTGTCTACCTATTGACCCTTGTGGCCCACACTATTCCCTTAGCCGTCGGGATATCACGTTTCGCAATTTTGCGATTCCCGTTGCAATGTTATGGAGTTTCAACTCACGAAACCCCGATGCATGAATCCATGTGTGAATCCGATGACCTTTGCGGCTCGGATCTACGGTCTTGCCCCTCCTGAGATTTGAACCTTTAGAGAATACACCCCGTAACTCTCCAGCTCCTCTACGAGATCTGACGGCTCACAGGACGTCGCGAATCCTCCTCGGGGAATACCGACCGTCCATCCTTCCTTGATGAAATATGCAAAATGACTAAGTGCTCCTCTGCGGAACTCGTCCACCTGCGTGCCAACTTGCGACACTTCTTACACACTTCCAGTCACAGCTTCCTTGCGCTGTGCTTCCTGAGCTTTCCCACGACTTTTGTGCCTTCTTAGAAAGACCTCTTGCTCGCACTCCTTGCGGCAACCTTCAGACACCTCCAAGTGTTGAATCCTTTCGACTCTGCACACACCTGCAACAACAGTCCTTCAACTCTTGCTCAGGTTCGCAACCCTAAATCTCACTCGGCCTGCGCACTTCTTGCACGACTCCTGTGCTCAACTACAACCCTGCAGAGATGAGAACAAAAGCTATCTCTATTTGAACCCTTTGTCAACCCACTCCTTGCGGACACTTCAACTGCACTCCTTGCAGGAATCCTTGGCTCAAATAGAGAAACAATTGAAACTCATTCCTACTTCCTCTCAGACTTCAAACTCAAACATGAAATCATATACACAGCATATAAAGAAAATGTATAACAGGAAGCAAACCTTCATGAGCATGTCATTCAACATCAATACACAGAGAACATTCACAAACCATGAAATTGAATCAAACTTCTCTATTAATTCAAATATTTGTACATGGGTGTTCTTACACAGCTCTCTGCTTCTCCTATGCTCCAATGCTTCATCATCCTGTTACAAGGCACAATGAGGGTGTTTATATCCCGTTTCCCTCTTGCGCTCTCAACCTGTCTAATCTAGAATTAAATTCTATCTACCTGCATTAACTACTTTAAATGCCTTCTACCTACTAAGGATGAGAGAAAATCTCTCAAGGTCCAATTACATTATACAAGTGTGCTTCATCTTAATGGTTCATTTAAGATGGCACAACAACTTCAAGGTATTTTCAAAATTTGTGCTGGCGCTTGTCCAGCTGTCTTTCGCCCCGCGCTGGCTCGCTTGATGTGTTGGCGATGCTCCTGCATCATACTCCTCGGCTTGAAAAATTTCATGGGCTCCTATCCATGAGCTCTTGCACGGTCTGTCCATGCTTGTGTATCTTTGCTTCAGTCTCCCAGCTGACATATTCAACTGGGTGGCTCTTCCACTTGACCATATACTCAAAGTATTTCTTTCGCTTGGTCCTTTTTCTCACTCTCTTGTCCAGTATGCACTCCATCTGCGGCTTTTCTGCAACTGGCATCTTCTTTTTCCACTGGATCACTGGCTGCTCAGTTTCAGTCTCTGCTTCCTCAGCTTTATATGGGTACAAATCTAAGGTATTGAATATCGGAGAAATTCCGATCCCATCGGGTAATTCAATCTTGTAAGCATTCGCCCCAAATTTTCTCAAGATCCTACATGGCCCAATTTTCTTTATCTTCAGCTTATTATATGTTCCTCTCGGGAACCTTTCTTTTCTCAAATGTGCCAGAACTAAGTCACCAACCTCAAACTGAAGTTGTCTCCTATGCTGATCTGCTCTACGCTTATACTCCTGGCTTGATTTCTGCAATCATTGCTTCACCTGACTGTGAAGTTCTTTCATCGCCTCTGTGAATTCTTCTGCACTAGCACTCCTAGTCACAGTCTGTTCTGAATCTCTTAGTTCAGAAATTCCTCTAGGCTGCATGCCATAGACAATCTGAAATGGACTCTGGCCTGTTCTCCTATTAACCGATTCATTATACACAAACTCTGCCTATGGTAATATGTTGTCCCATTGGCTGTGGTGTTCTATCACCAAGCTTCTCAGTAAGTCTCCCAGACTTCTGTTTACCACCTCTATTTGTCCATCCGTCTGAGGATGATAAGCTGAACTAAATGCCAAGTTAGTTCCCAACTTCTTCCATAAGGTCCTCCAAAAATGTCCTATGAACTTAGTATCACGATCCGAAATTATACTTCTCGGAAACCCATGAAGTCGAATGACCTCTTTGAAAAACAGATTCGCAATGTGAGCTGCATCACTAGTCTTATGACATGGAATGAAGTGTGCCATCTTGGAAAATCTATCCACCACCACAAAGATTAAATCACAACCTCTTTGTGTCCTTGGCAACCCTAATACAAAATCCATGCTAATCACATCCCACAGCCTCTCTGGTATGGGAAATGGTTGATAAAATCCTGCATTCTGCTTTCTTCCCTTCAAATGCTAGCAAAGTTTTCATCTGTCTACAAATCTTTTGACATCTGCTCGCATTCCCAGCCAAAAATATGACTCGTTTAACTTTGCGAACATTTTTTCATGACCAAAGTGCTCGGCCAATCCACCACTGTGTTTCTCCTTCAGCAAGTTCTCCCTCATGGAGCATTTCAAAATACACAGTTGATTGCCCCTGAACAACAATCCTTCTTGTATCATGTATTCTATCCACTGGCTTCTGTCTCTGAGAATTGGATTCTCAACTGCTTCATACGCTTCCTTGAAATCTTGATCACCTGCGTACATATCCCTGAGATCATCAAAACCCAATGTGTTGACTTTGAACTCCTGCAACAGCAAACACTTCCTGCTCAAAGCATCAGCCACTTTGTTAGCAGTACCAGAAATATGCGTAATCACAAAAGTGAAATTCTGCATATACTCAACCCATTTGACATGTTTCTGATTCAACTTCTCTTGTTGAGTCACAAACTATAGTGCATGATTGTCACTGTATAAAACAAACTCTTTCGGGATCAAGTAATGCCTCCATTTCTTCAATGCATGTATGATAGCATAGAACTCCTTATCATAAGTGGAGTACTTTACTTTTTCCCCATTCATCTTCTCACTGAAGTATGCTATCGGCCTGTCTTCCTGACTTAAGACTGCCCCGATTGCAAACCCACTTGCATCGCATTTCACCTGAAATGTCTTTTGGAAATACGGCAACACCAAAACTGGTCGTTCCGTGATCTTCCTCTTCAACAAATTAAAACTCCTCTCAGCCTCTTCAGTCCAGTGAAAAGACTTATGTATTTTTTTCACTATATCCATCATTGCTGCACTAATTCCATTGAAATTCCTAATGAATTTTCGGTAGAAACTAGCCAATCCATGAAAACTTCTCACCTCAAAAATATTTCTCGGTGATGGCCAATTCTTGATTACCTCCACCTTATCTGGATCCATCCTCAACTCATTTGCTGAAATAACAAACCCCAATTAAATGAGTTCTGTCTTCATGAATGAGGACTTCTTCATGTTTATCAACAACTTCTCCTGCTGTAGTTTCCGCATCACTGTAGCCAAATGCTTCAGATGCTCTGCCTCTGTCTTACTGTACACCAGTATGTCATCTAAATACACAATGACAAATTTCCCGATGAACTCCCTCGGGACTTCGTTCATCAACCTCATGAAGGTGCTCGGTGCATTTGTTAAGCCAAATGGCATAACAAGCCATTCATACAACCCTTCGTTGGTTTTGAATGTTGTCTTCCATTCATCACCTTCTCTCATGCGGATCTGGTGATAACCGCTTTTCAAATCAATCTTTGAAAAATACTTTTCTCCACTCAAGCAATCCATCAGATCATCCATCCTCGGCAATGGAAATCTGTACCTGATGGTTATCTTGTTAATTTCCCTCGAGTCAGTACACATCCTCCAGCCTCCGTCTTTCTTCAGACTGAGTACTGTTGGAAGAACACATGGACTCAAGCTTTCCCTGACCAAACCTTTGTCCAATAGATCCTAGACTTGCCTCTTAACCTCTTCATTCTCTTTCCGTGTCAATATGTATGCAACTTTGTTTGGCAAACTAGCTCCTGGTATGAGATCAATGTGATGAATCACACTTCTAATCAGTGGTAACGAGCGAGGTAATTCGTCCACTATGATGTCAGTGAACTCTCCCAGCAGTTCCTGAACTTCTTCTGGTAAATCATCCACTCTTGTGCTAGTGAGAACAATCCTCCATTTTCTAACCACAATGAACTGTGGGTCCTCCTTCTTCTTAACCTCATTAAGAAGTTCCTTCCCACTCATGAGAAGTACAGTGTTTCTTACTTCAGGCTTCACCTCCTTATCCTTAATTGGAAGCAACATGTGTGTCCTCCCATTCTTCTCTAGGGTGTATGTGTTCATTCTCCCATCATGAATCACATTCCTGTCATATTGCCACAGTCTACCCAACAATAGATGAAAAACATCCATAGGAATGACATCACATAATATTTTATCATTATATCCTCCTATCTTAAATTCAACCAAGCATTTTTTAGTGACAGTTACCTAGTGTCCTTTTTGTAGCCACGAAACTCTGTATGGGCTTGGATGATCAGTCGTCTCCAGCTCCAGCTTTTCTACCATCTCTGTAGATACAAGATTATCCGTGCTACCACTGTCTACGATGACCTTGCATACCCTATCCTTGGTCTTGCAAGCAGTCCTGAAAAGTCTGGTCCTTTGGACTGAACTCTCCACTTCCTTCTCAGGTGTTAAAAGGACTTTTCGCATCATCAACGATCTTCCGCCTTCAGCGTCTTCTGCCTCAACATCCCGCCTCTGTGCTTCGGCGATGTGAGCTTCTCCAATCTCTTTCTTCTTGTCTGGACACTCATAAGACTTGTGCCCATTCTTTCCATATGTGAAGCATGTGATTACTCCACCTCTTCCCCTTCCTCTACCTCTAGTACGAGGAAAAATGTTGTTGTCAGCATAATCTCCTCTTTGCTCAGTATGGTTCCCTCTCTGTTCAGCACATTACCCTCGCCGTGATCTTCCACCTCTCTCAATTCGAGTCTGAGGTTTCTTCCATTCCTCCCTGGGCTTCTGATATTTGTAGTGGGCAATTGATTTGCATCTGGGCTGACTTCTGCCTCAGCCCCTCTGACTCTACTTTCGGCTCAGCTTCTCTTCAACTTTCAGATCCATTTGATAAGGATCTTCCACCGTTCGGATGGTTACCATGCTCATCTTATCCTGGATATCATATCTCAGGCCATTCATATATCTAACAACTTTTTCATCATCGCTCTCCTGATGACCTGCCCTGATGTTCAGTTTGTAGAATTCCTCGGTGTATTCTTTCACTGTCATCAGCTTCTGTCTCAGGTTCTGCATTCTCCTGAACAGAGAAATTTGATAATCTCTGGGGATGAATTTCGCCTTCATCTTTGTGATCATTCTGTCCCAACTCTTGATCTTTTTCTTTCCCTTGCAGCGTCTGTCAGCTTGTAGTTCATCCCACCACAATGTTGCATGTCCCTTCAATCTTGTGACATCATTCTAGAATTTCTTGTCTTCTTCGACGTCTTTATAGTCGAAGTACGTGTCCAGAGCTCTAATCCAGTATAGAATCTCTTCTGCATCCAAGTTTCCCTCATAAACTGAAATGTCCATATTTGCTCTTGCACCCATCCTGGCAATAGCTTTGATCAAACGTTCGTTTGATGCATCTTCGGCTGCAACTTCTTCTTCTCGTTCAGCCTCAATCTCGCTTTCAGAATCACTCAGATCCCTAGCACTGACTGTGCATCTTTGCGCTGTCTCCATGTCTTCGAGTCTAGCTCATAGATCATGCATTTGTCTCTCCACAACTGGATCTGTCATCTGCCTGCCTCTTCTTTGCGACATTTCCCTATCCTCTAGATCGGGTGTTTGCATGTCCCTTCTCCTTGGCAGCATGGTGAATTCTCTACCTTTCTACAGAAAACAAAGAACCTTTCTGTGCTCTGATACCACTTGATGCAGACATCTGCTCGCTTGCACGTCTGCTTACAGGATCTTTCCTTCTTCCTCGGCCCGAAGAACTGTAACGCTCTTCTATTCCCCTAACGGGAAATCTGCACCCACAGACCTTTTTGCACAATCCCCTCTCTGCACTCGGAGGATCAGACTTCATGACTTCGCGAGGTCAGTGGTCAAGAATTGTACCCTCGTGTCCCTGAGACCCAACGACAGTCAACGATGACCTTTCCTTCTATTTCAGAACTTTCCTTATCGCAATTTCGCCACTCGCTATATCAAACAACTCACTTTACCAACTCCCGACTCCCGATATGCCGAAACCCCGACACACGTGCGAGTTGACTATTCAATGGTCCTTAACTCCATTGGCATTTCGGAGTTCGCAATATCGCGAATCTGGATGCTATTGTATCGGGACTTCTCATTGCGAAACCCTGATAAGGCGTGCCACCTGTCTACCTGCTGACCCTTGTGGCCCACACTGTTCCCTTAGCCGTCGGGATATCACGTTTCGCGATTTTGCGATTCCTGTTGCAATGTTACAGAGTTTCAACTCACGAAACCCCGATGCACGAATCCACGTGTGAATCCGACGACCTTTGTGGCTCGGATCTACGGTCCTTCCCCTCCTGAGCTTTGAACCTTTAGAGAATACACCCCATAACTCTCCAGATCCTTTGTGAGATCTGATGGATCACAGGACGTCATGAATCCTCCTCGGGGAATACCAACCGTCCGTCCTTCCTTGATGAAATCTATGAAATGACTAAGTGATCCTCCGCGGAACTTGTCCACCTGCATGCCAACTTGCGATGCTTCTTACACACTTCCAGTCACAGCTTCCTTGCACTGTCCTTCCTGAGATTTCCCACGACTTATGTTCCTTCTTAGAAAGACCTCTTGCTCGCACTCCTTGCGGCAACCTTCAGACACCTCCAAGTGTTGAATCCTTTCGACTCTGCGCACACCTGCAGCAACAGTCCTTCAACTCTTGCTCAGGTTCGCAACCCTGAATCTCACTCAGCCTGTGCACTTCTTGCATGGCTCCTGTGCTCAACTACAACCTTGTGGAGATGAGAACAAAATATGTCTCTATCTGAACCCTTTGTCAACGCACTCCTTGCGGACACTTCAACTGCACTCCTTGCAGGAATCCTTGGCTCAAATAGAGAAACAATTGAAACTCATTCCTACTTCCTCTCAGACTTCAAACTCAAACATGAAATCATATACACAACATATAAAGCAAATGTATAACAGGAAGCAAACCTTCATGAGCATGTCATTCAACATCAATACACAGAGAACAGACACAAACCATGAAATTGAATCAAACTTCTCTATTAATTCAAATATTTGTACATGGGTGTTCTTACACATCTCTCTGCTTCTCCTATGCTCCAATGCTTCATCATCCTGTTACAAGGCACAATGAGGGTGTCTATATCCCATTTCCCTCTTGCGCTCTCAACCTGTCTAATCTAGAATTAAATTCTATATACCTTCATTAACTACTTTAAATGCCTTCTACCTACTAAGGACGAAAGCAAATCGCTCAAGGTCCGATTACATTATACAAGTGCTCTTCATCTTAATGGTTCATTTAAGATGGTGCAACAACTTCAAGGTATTTTCAAAATTTGTGCTGGCACTTGTCCAGCTGTCTTTCGCCCCGCGCTGGCTCACTTGATGTGTTGGCGATGCTCCTGCATCACATGATCACCCACTTTAAACTTCCTATGGGTTCTTCCCTTGTCAAGATAGCTTTTCTACATGTCTTGGGAAACTTTTAAATTCTGTTTAATCTTCAACATTTTCTCTTCCATTTCCCAGAGAAACTCTGGCTCAACCACTGTTCTATATGTTAGGTTTTCCTAAGTTACTGGTGTGTTGCACTTGCTGCCATAAAGTGCCTCAGATGGGCTCATCTTTAGAGATGCCTAATACCCATTGTTGTAGGCAAATTTTACCAAGTGTAGATAATCCTCCCACTTTGATGGTTTGTCCATCACATACATTCTTAGCATATCCTCTATCACTTAGTTCACCCTTTCTGCTTTCCCATCAGACTCAGGATGATAAGTTGTGTTGAAGTTCAGATTTGTTCCGAACCCTTTGAATAATCCCCTCTAGAACTTAGAGGTGAACTTTAGGTCTTTGTCAGACACAATTTTCTTGGGAATTCCATGAAAGCGTGCTACTTCCCTCATGTAAATATCAACAACATTGGTTTCCTTGTGAGTAATCTTCATTGGAATGAAATGGGAAACTTTAGTAATCTTATCCACCACCACCATGATAACATCATGTTGTTTGCTTGTTCTAGGCCATTTGGTGATGAAATCCATTGTCACCACTTCCCACTTCCACTTAGGAATGGGAAATGGTTGCAACAACCCAGTTGGGTGTCTATGCTCAGCCTTAACCTTTTGACACTCCAGAAATTTAGAAATGTACTCAGTAATTTCTTTCTCCACGCATGGCCAATAATATTGGCTCTTGATTGTTGCAACTGTATCCTGATATCCTGGGTGTCCAACATACGGTACGTTATGCATCTCTTTCAAGATTATACTCCTCAATTCATGAGAATTGGGTACATAAATTTTTTTCCTGTATAGGAGAATTTCATCATTTCCCAATTTATAATCTTCAACCTTTTGCTGCATTTTACCTTGCTACAATTTTGTTACCAACTCCATGTGATGCAAATCTTCTTTTGTAGCTTCAAATTTTTTTCCTTTAAGATTAGTTTGATACATGCTAATGGCTGTAGCATGTTTTTCATGCACTCTCTTGCTAAGTGAATCAACCACTTTGTTTTATTTTCCTTTGATGTGCTTGATATCAAAGTCATACTCATAAAGGAATTCTAACCATCTTCTCTTCCTTTCATTTAAGGTTGGTTGATCAAACAAATATTTCAGACCATTATGGTCTTTCCTCAGCTCAAATAGTTTTCCCATGAGGTAGTGCCTCCATTTATTCAAGGCATTTAATATTGTTTCCAACTCCAAATCATGAGTGGTGTAGATCCTTTCATGCTCTTTCAATTTTTTGGATTCAAAACACACTACAAATCCGTTATGACTAAGGACTCCACCAAGTCCTTCTTTGCATGCATCTATGCAAACCATGAAATCTTCATTAGGATATGCAATCCTCAGAATTGGAGCACTGGCTAACAACTGCTTCAATTGTTGGAAGCTATTTTCACACTCTATTGTCCATTGAAACTCCAACCCCTTCCTTTGCAAGGAAGTGATCGAGTGAGAAATCTTTGAAAACCATGCAATGAATATTCTGTAGTAACTTGATAGAACCATGAAGGATTTGACTTCTGTCACATTCTTAGGTGCTATCTACCCTTTAATAACTTCAATCTTTTCAAGGTCCACTACTATCCCTTCTTCGGATATGATATGCCCCAAATAGTGATTTCAGTTCTGATAAAATGAGCACTTTCTCAATTTGGCATGCAGTTGGTCCTCTCTTAACACTTGTAACACCATCCTCAAGTGATGCTCATGTTTTTCTTCTGACTTGGAATATACAAGGATGTCATCCAGAAAGACAATGACAAAATTGTCTAAGTATTCCCGAAAACACCATTCATTAAGCACATGAAAACAACTGGTGCATTTGATAACCCAAATGGAACCACTGTGAACTCATAATGATCATACATTGTTTTGAAGGAAGTCTTGTTGATGTCTTCATCTCTAATCCTTACTTGATGGTAACCATATCTGAGATCAATATTTGAAAATATCCTTGCATCCTTTAACTGATCAAAGCGATCGTCAATTCTTGGCAAAGGATACTTGTTCTTTATAGTTACTTTGTTTAATTGTTTGAAGTCAATACACAACCTCAAAGTCCCATCTTTATTCTTTACAAATAAAACTAGGGCACCCCAAGGTGACACACTTGGGTGGATATACCCCTTCTCCAAAATCTCTTCAAGTTGCATTTGCAACTCCTTTAGCTTTGGTGTGTTCATCCTTTAGGGAGTCTTGGATAATGGAGCTGCTACAAGCATCAAATTTATAGAGAAGTCAATATCTCTCTTTATGGGTAGTCTTGGTATCTCCTTAAACAGATCCTCAAAATATTTCAGGACTACATGATCCTCAAGATTTGGTACCTTATCCTTAGGTGCTTCCTCCATATGAGTTGTAAATATTTGACATCCCTTACTGTAGCACTTCTTCATATGCATGGCTGAGATCTCTCAAAAAATAACTTCCCTATGAATTCCTTGTACTGTTCTTGGGTTTCCTTCCTCGTCTAGGCAAGTAAATGCCTTTTTATGGCATTCTAAGACAACATGGTGTTGGTCCAGCCAATCCATACCAATTAGAAAATCATACGAACCCAAGGGAATGATGTTCAAATATGTCTTGGTACTTATCCAATTCATTTCCATTGGACATGATTTAACCAGCTCAACAACGTTTCTCTTGCCTCTTGTAGCCAGCTGTACCATCCAAGATTTCCCATGCTTGCTTCTTGGAAATTTGAATCTTTCCACAACTTTAAGATATATGTAACTATGACTATCTCCTGAGTCTATTAAAATAGTAAAGGCATGATTATTTATCATACCTTCCACTTCAATCATGTGTGATTGAAATTCTGCTTTCTTGTTGTCCAGGGCTGCATAGATCCTTGGAACATTTCTTCCCATGTCCTCCACTATTTCAGCTTTCTAAAAAATTTGGACAGCTCTCACTTTATGACTTTTGTGTGGAAAATCTCTATACATATGATCTCCTTTATCACCCCAACATTGAATGGGTGTCTTCCTTGGACTTTGTCCACCTGTCTCATTAACTCTGGGCTCTCTAGGGGTTTGTTGTCCCTAAGAAATGTTTCTGAAGAAGGGTGGCTTGTTCCCCTTCTTCCTCTGCTCCATCTTGAATTTCTTCTTGTCTTCCCAAGAACTTTGGAAAGTAGTCTTTCCCTTATGATGATCATATAATCACTTGTCCCTCCTTATGGTTTCCTCCAAAGTCTTGGGATCATCATACTGAATTTTATCACTGGTGAAAGATGGCATCCCACTCAAGTATCTATGAATCTTAATTGTTTCATCTTTGATGAAGGAGACATACTTCAACAATTCTAAAAATATCCTTTCATACTCATCAATGGTCATGCTTCCCAGCTTGAGTTCGAAGAAATCTTTCATATTTTTGTCAAAATACCTCTTAGTTAAGTATTTCTTCTCAAAATGATTCTTGAATTCCCTTCAAGTCACATTCTTCTCTTTGATGTGTTGCACTTGCACAAGTTGATCCCACCAAATGGATGCCTTTTCCTTCAGCTGATAAATAACAATTGTTCCTTCCGCATGAGAAGAATAATTACACATTTGGAAGTATTTTCTCATTCTTGGCAGCCATGTCTCAACATTTTCATCCTTCTTGTGATCTCCATCAAAGGTAGGAGGTTTGATTTTGTTCATTTCTCCTTTTAATTCATCCACCCCATACCTCTTATGCTTCATGTCATGGGATGGTATTGAGTTGTTATGTGCCTCCTTTTGGATTGTCTTTGGGAGTGATGGCAATGTTTGCTACCACTCCTTGTTCTTATTTTCTCATCAGGGGATCTGTGTCTTCCTGATTTGTTGGAGCCACTCTCCTTATCCAACTTATTTTCAATTATGTCCATGCTTTTCATTAACTTCATATTGAAGTCTTCCTGCTGCTCCTTGTCCTTCATAAGACTTTCATTATCATCGTTGTGGCTCTAGACATTTGTTTGCAATTTTCTGATGTCTCAACCAGATTTATATCTTCCTCCTTTTCTCCTCCATGCCCATTGGAGTTAGTTCCTTCCATACCCAACTGGACATTCGTCCCTCTGATTTTGTCTTCTTGAATGTAGACTATCTATGTATCATCCATATATCTGCACTCTGTGTTGATATGATCTGATTAATATGTTGTTAATTCTACAAAATGTGTAGCCAACAAAATCTAATTAGGTTATCTGATTCAATAATTTTATAAAAAAATGAACCATTTTGTTTAAATAACCTATCAGAATTATTTTCTTCTTTAGGTGTAGGACCCTAATACCAATTCGGGACCCCACAGACACCTTTTCTAAGCCCCATTTTCATCCTTAAAACAAATAACTTTCAGGAACTAGCCCTTTTTCTTTAGACTTCAATCACATGTGACCAAGAACTAGCAGATAGGTGCTTATCCAGAACCTAGGGAACTGCAAGGCTTTGAAAATTCAGGCATTGACGGTTTCTCCTTCTACACATCACAAAACCCCCAGACTTACGAATGTGTGAACTCATTGTGCAATATACCTTCGAGACCTTATTATAATCACCCTGTGTTTAGGCTCATAAACCAAGGCTTAAATCTCGTACCAAGCCCTATGACCATAGTATTATGCTTGTTCCAACCCCATTAGGGGAAAAACTGTTGATCTGTCAATCACTTTAAGATCGACTGTCTTGGACGATTGTGGAACTCAAACATGCTCACAGTTTAACAACAACCCCATCTTCTGCAATGGAAATATGTGCAATGGAGTGGAAGTAAATTTCCACAATTGATCTTCCTCCCGATGGATATCTACGATGTTGGTTGATTGCGGGATGTGAAATAGCTCGCTCGTTAATTCTTCTTTGTAATTCCGTAATCATTCCTGTTCGTTTATCTATTCCTCTTATATCTGATGGTCATGATTAAATCATTGTTGATATGGCATTTCAGAAATTTTGAACCTTTCGAGGTCCACTTAGTACAGTTTTCATCAATTAAGGTTGTGACACATGGCCCCACCATCGAGTGACATGTGTCAGGTCACAATTGGTACCTAAGGCTTGTCAAAGGTACAAAATAAAGTGACATGTGGCAGAAATAGAATAACTCCATGTCACCCTAGGTGACATCATCATGCCATGTCACATTGGCGCTTTGGAACTTAGGAACTTCGGGCTTCGGAGGGTTTTACATCCACAACTTGTTAACTCCCGAATGCTGAACTGTCGAACAAATGCATCTTGGAGCTTCCAGACTTCGGCAATTTCTTCTCATCTACACATTTTCAAAACTATCGAACTCCCGACTACCGAACAATTACTTCTCATAGCTTCAGGACTTCAGTGATTTCTTCTCATATGCACATTTTCAAAACTATTGAACTGTCGATTGTCAAACAATTGCTTCCCGTAGCTTTGGGACTTCGACAATTTCTTCTCATCTGCACATTTTCAAAACTGTTGACTGCCAAACAATTTCTTCCCAATGCTTCGGGACTTCGGTGAAACTCTACTTTGCGCAATCTCAAATGGATTTCCCTGAACAACGAACCACCAAACCACTTGGGAAATCCAACGGTCTACCTTCTCCCAAATGATCTACGACTGAGAGTCACTCCGAGACTTTGAAGCTTCGAGGCTTCAAGCTCCAGGACTTCAGATTATTTCCCTACTGAAACACCACACAACCCCCAGACTATCAAAACTATGAATAGGATGATATACTGACATGTTTCCTCAAACATGAACGGTCCATATTAACTCGAGAGTTTGGGACATCAGAGTATTTCTTTACTGAAACAATGCACAACCCCTAGATTGTCGAAACTCAAAAAATTGGTTAATCTGCAGACACGTGTCCCTGGAAATGGACGATCCAAATTGATTATGAACTTCAGGACTTCATAGGATCTCCCTACTAAAACCCCGCACAACCCCGAGACTGTTGAAACTCTGGATCTGATGGTTGTGAGGGGTCTGTCCCTTCCCAAACAAATCAAATGACCCAAATTTAATTTTATGGTTCTAAACCCACGATTACCATGATATCCTTTCTCTGTTGATTTTATCGAACCGCTATAACTCTTGAGATTTCCATTACCACCCAATATCTCTCTCAGCGCCGCTCTGATACTCTGTACATCAAATCCTTGTGGAATTTTCACTCCAAATTCCACATTCGTGGCCCATCCAGGTTCAGTGTTGAAACCATGGGCTCTGATACCAATTTGTAACACCCCTAGCCACCCAAGATGGGGCATGCTACCTCAATTATTCTTCACGTTCAAGTTCTAATACCAACTTGTAGCATCCCTAGCCAACCCAGGTCAGGCCACACTATTACGAAAACTTCTATGCTGAAGCTCTTTTCCATCTATTAGGCAATGTAACTTGAAATAAAAACTTCTCACTTTGTTTATGATGGTCAAAACTATCCATTCCCAGACATAGACCTATTGGGCTATGACACATAGAGATATTTGCAGAACATCATACATATAGCTAAAAAATAATATGCATTCTACTAATACACAATTTTAATGCAGAAATCACAACCATTTTCTACAAATAAATCACACATGAAACATTATAATTATCAAGACATGTACACAATATACATCATAAAATTTAACATAGAAATGGTAATTATATTTTTATGAAGGTCACCAACTGTGTGCATACCTCCCATGAACCTCCCATCCTTATACCATGCTTCTCATCACTCTCAGCAGTGGGTCACCCTCAAGATGGGACTAAACTCCACCTGGGTAAAGGGAATCCTATGCTAGGTTGAGGTTACAAAGTCTCCAAGAAGGATTATGTCCCCAGAAGTCCACTCACATCCACAACTTATAGTACCTCATTCCCCACATTCCTGTCCCACTCCGGGGAGTGTTCCCATTCTCTGCTCGACAGTCCTTCGGATGCACCACTCCCCTCCCAGGGATTTAACAACATGTTGGACAATAAGTCTCAAAGTACTACAACTGTCGTGAGGATCCCTCCGGGAAAATAAATTCCCCAACAAACTCTCTCACCTAGAGAGAGTTTCTCACAGAATTAACAACCTGCTTCTTCAATCCACAGTCCCAACAACCCACTTCTTTAGTCCAACTCCCATACCAATCTAGTCCAGGTAATCACAACAACAATTCGGGTAAGGCTCTGGTAATGATAGTAAATCACACCAGTCCAGAGAACAACGTGTTGGATTACTGAGAGGGGGGGTGAATCAGTAATAACGTAATTATAATTCTTTTTCTTCAAATGTTATATCAATGTAGAATTATTATCCAATAATGAGTAGTAATAAATAAACAATCACACA
>JZKD02S1648212.1:54380-81637 GCA_000966675.3 Picea glauca | reverse complement strand
TTCCCAGGATAAATGTTGTGTCTCTTGTGAATGTGTCTTTCTCAGTGATCTTGTTCTTATTATGCTCTTATCTAATGAAATGCAAAGAACTATAATAATGGCATAAACATTAACAATTTTCACTCGAGTTGTGTCTTCTAGCTTGGCGTATAAATTTTTTGAGGTATCTCTCTGTAGAAATTTTCTCTCCACTTGTTTTGTGTCTTGGAGTTTCTTTTGCACACTATTAGAGTAATATTGTATGGATGTTTCTCTTATGATGGTGGATTCTTCATGAATTAGGATTTTCTCATGATAATGCACCTTGTTTGTAAGTGTTTACATTCATTGCATGTGGTTTTTATTGATGTATCTTGGTAATTTTCTCTATTAGAGTGTTAATGTTGCATATTATCTTGATATTTCCAAAATCTTGAAACCCTAAGAGGAATGATTAAGAATGGTTATCCCCTTCCCTTGTTGATTTCACCTTGAATTTTTGAAGCAATTAAGATTATCTCTAAGGGTTAAGAGTGGTTATCCCCATAGGTTTAATAACTAGTTCAATTCAACTTCTTTTCTATATGCATTAGAGAAAGTGGGATGAAACCTAAGGTTTATTCGTGGATAAAATTTAGTGTTATTTGTTTGAGATTTGACCTAGTTCTATGAATGGATAGCTCTAGGGTTTAAATATTCACCTTATCTCTTGCTTGGAATCCTTGAATGCATTATATTGATTCCAATTTCCCAAGGAAAGTAGTCAAAACTAGTATTTTATGCTTGTGATGCTCTATACTCTCAACAACTCTCAATGTAAAATTCTAAAACCTGGGAGATCTAGAATTCGATGAGAAAAATAATACTAATCCAATCAATTTTCATGTAAACCAAGAAGAGAGAGATAGAGAATAATTTACTCCACAATAATGAATGTATTCACAATATCAAAATTACAATGAGATCAATTCAATATATAGAGAGGAATTGATCTTGTCACTAACAATAACAACTGCCACTAAAATAACAAAAGAAGTGAAAAAATAGATAAAGAACATGCCTAAACCTCTAAAATAGATAACCCACACCTAACATGACTATGATAGGCTAAAGAGTGTGATATCCCTAACTTATTAGCTAAATAAAGTAAGTTTACTAAAGAAAGGGAACAAATTCCTAAAATCAAGGGACCGTTTCCTTGATTTAAGGAGGACATGCACTCTCCTTCATTTAGGGTTTTAAAATTTTCATGGAGGTTCAAAAGGAGTCACTAAGTGGAGTTATAATTAAATAAATCAAGGTTAAATCCATGTCATAGGGGACATATCCATAAATTTAAGGAAAACTCCCTAAAATCAGGGAAAGTGTCTCCTACCCTCTCTAGAAGGTCAAATCAAGTGAGGAAAAATGCGTTGGGATGCATTAACCAAGGTCTAGGTGCCTAATATAAGTAATACACCAAAGGAAGTTAGGATTATGCTCTAACACCCTGTTGAAGGGAATTTATGACACACTGTCAACTAGAAGGTTAGATCCAGACCGGGGTTGTCTAATTAACCCAAGCCGTTTGATATGATCTAACCTAACAGGTTTAATGGCTCCATTAGCCAACTAAGGTCCTAAAAAACAATAAAAACAAATAAACTAATCTAAATCTATGATTCTAACAATGGATATACTAATTACATATGTTTATCTAAAAATGTGAATATACAAATGATTATAAACAATCTACATACAGTTTACAAGGTTTGCTTGAAATCTTGCGAAAGTAGATGTTCATAATAGTGTTTATAAATGAGATAAATTAATAACATAAATCTTTCTAATGTTTAAAGATATTAAACTAATAAATACTAAGCGAATACGATTGAAACAATGACACACAAACAATCAAAGCTATTTAATGCAATCATCGTTTCATTCATAATCAACTCTGAATAAAAGAAAGCAATGCATATACTAACCTATAACTGATCAACCATAAACTAAGTTCCTCTATCTACGTTGTATGATCTCCTTATTGTTCATGTATTTAATGGAAACCTATGACAAAAATAGAAAATAGTTCTTCCTGAAGAAATTCAAGGAAGTGTTTGATGCTTGGAGTGAATTTATAACAACAGAAAGATAACTAATTAAAAATCTTCTGACCTCAAGATAACCAATAGTTGAAGACGGAATAAATCTCAATCCTGGGTATTGATATTATCAATCATTGAATATCATAAGTAAACTCAAAAATAATTAAATGATTGATTGATCATAAGTACAAACTGAACCAACAGACCATGGACAACATTTAAATATTTAAGGATATGAAATATCATTATGAAGACAAGACTAAAGCTAAATCAACAAATAATAACATCTCATAACATAGAAATAATAGGAGAAAACATTGAAATAAACATTGTACAGTTCACACAGGTCTAAATCCAACATCAAATTTCTTTCCCATATCAATTCCAAAAATTATATGTCTATACTGTAATCCAGAGAAAGTTGTCTTTACACTAAGCAACACCAACTATTTAAACAAGTCTTCTATTAGTTACCTCTTATCATACAATATAGAGGATGATCCATGAAAATAAGTTTGTTTTGAAAAAATAGAATAACAACAGGAATACTCCTCTGGGCATTTATATAAAAAATAATTACATAACAGACATTGTTTTTTTTAAATAGGAAAATACTAGTCTAATAATGCTCATCCCATGACTCTTTCTCCTTGAAGATAGCATCATAAACTGTTGTTTCCCTAAAAAAGATAAAACGAAATCGAATTTAGATAATAATCAAAATAAATAATTTCAAAAGACAAGCTAAAGGATTTTGTATCTAGCTACAAGATTCTATAGCTAGCTATAGGATTCTATAACTAGCTACAGGATTCTGTAGCTAGTCTAAAATAATAAAAATAAAATCAAAGAAAATCTTGTTTTTCAAACAGAACCAAATCACAAAAATAAAAAAAAATATTTACCATTTCAGAGATTTGATAAAGAAGCATTTGAATTTATGATGGTGTTAAAATTTGTTGAGTTTTTAATAATCACATTACCAGCCTGCTTAATCCTCTTGTTTGTAAAATGTACATCCGGATTACTCTGTTTCGCATACCTAACTTTTTTCTTGACAATTGATTCATTTGGGACAACCTGAATCGGCTCATGGGGAGGAACAATAGGGTTAGATATACAGGGATTGGGGTTTTCATTGAGATGGAGAAGTAATTCAGTTATGTTGTTGGGTAGGGTAAAATTATTTCTCAACAAGAAACTTTCTCAACTGTCCCCAGTCTTAGATAGATGTGAAATCACAAGGATTAGAATAAGGCCATGGTTGAACATGCTTGACAGTGGGTTCATCCTCTGTCTTTGGTAAAACTTAGAAATTTTCTACAGATCTTTTAATCCACAGAGAGGAAAAGGGAGATAAAAAAAAACTCAAACGAAATAGATTTTATGTGAAATTTATATTCAGAAAACGAAGCATACCTTTGAGATAGATTTGTTTCTGAAGAAACTTCCCAAAGAGAAGGTAAACGACCCCATTTCGGAAATGGGTTTTCAACGTTTTTTCCAAATTCATAACCATTTTCTCAAAATCCATCCCGCAAAACCATGTCTCTTTTGGGAAGCATTGTTATTTCTTGGATGCCATGAGAAAATGCCAAAGAATTCCTTCTATTTTGATGTTCTTAAACCATCAATCCCCTTCTTGGGATAACCCTATAGCCTATGTTATAGAATCCTTGGTCACTTCTAGTTGTAGATCCCCAATCTTAGCCTTGGAGCCATCAAATGACTGAGCAGAAGCCTATGCCATTGCCAGGTTATATCCCTCAATCCGTTTGATGAAACTATCCCAACCATGTGCCACAATGTCACCTACAACATAGTCATGAGAGAGGAGGGATTGCAAACCATTGGGTTCAATTCTTACCATGGATGCCATGGGTACTATCACACAGATACAGTAATGACAGTGAGAGGTAGGTTGTGTTCTCCAATACACAAACAATAGTAAAATATTTGCAAAATCGAGAGAGGCCCGATACCTAAGGAATCATGAGGCTACCATAACTAGCAATTTAAGCTTTGGGTGGGTAAGAACCAGAGGATGCGTAGGATAGTAAACCATTCTGGGCAATGAACACTAAACCCAAACCAACACCACATACCTCTTCCAATAATGAATGCGAGTTTGAATTACGCAGGAAAAAGGGTGATGTGGAATTATGAGTGTGTTAGTTCTGTACCATGGTGATCAGATCTTGATGCGACTGGTAAGAGTAGGATTAATATTTGGAATTTAACCAAAGGTTCTGCACACTCAAGCATATACCAAATGTGAAAAACCATATAACCAACCATATAAATGAGTAAATCATATCTCCCAAAGTAAATAAATCAATGGTAATGGATCAACAAATAAAAAGATTAGCTTACAAACTTTAAGGTTTATAAAAATATGAATGCTCTTTAGGTGTAATCCCTTTTGCAAAAGAAACGAAGAAATCAAAAACTTTATGATGATTACCCAAGCCAAAATTTTGTTCTAATTTCATGCTTTTAGTCATGAAATTAAACAAAACAAACAAAAGATTAAAAACAAAAAGCTCTTATACTCAGCTAGGCCAATGAACCTCCTCAAAATCAAAATACAAAAAAGTTTGTGAGGAGAAGGAGGCAGATATAGAAACTCTTATCCCTTGGCGATGACATTTTATCATGATAAAATTTGACAAGATTTGTTGGTTGCCAACAATGGTGACACACCGGGCGAAGCAGTTATCTCTGCATCATCAAAACTTTACATCAGGGAACAAATGACTCAACAATATTGAATATAAACAATTAAAAGACAGATCAAACATTTCGACAATAACTCAGAAAAATAACACAGTCGTAGTATTGGGTAGAGTTCTGTCCAAAAATTATAATCCAGTATATTGTTTAGATCACAGGGGTAGCGATGTTTATACAGATGACTCCAAAATTATTAACATGGCCACTGCTGCCAACAAGCGTCCATAACCTCGGTAGGGATGACATTTAACCCACTCTAGTACCTCTATATCATCTAAGAGTTTTCCATTTATGATAAAAGCATCCTGACACCTGATCAATTAAAAAAAACATACTTGAGGATCTTCAAACCCAACATTGCTTCACTGCCAGCATGCCTGTTCAGTACCCCGATAAATTTGTCTTGGTATCATGTGTGCATTTACCCACTACCAACAGACATGTTCAGTGTCCTGACGGGTTTACACACAATTCCCACACATTACAGTGCTTCCAACTCTCTAAAATTTGCTTGTAAAATTTTCATAAACTTCATGATATTAAGAGAGCGAGGTGATATTGAAGATTTCACAGCCAGGCAATGAAGGATTGATCTTTTAAGAATTTTTTTTTTTGTTCGGATGAGTTTCATCATAATTTGGACATTAAGAGTTTAGTTAAGATATCATCTCTGGGATGGGGAAGCAATCATAGTTTCTCTCATTAAAATAGGGACGACGTTAGAATTTTTTCAAGGATAATTGTTTTTCCCTGAGATTTCAATGAAAACCGGGAACAATGATTGGACAAAAAATTACCGTAACTGATTTGAGTTTAGAACTTAATGTTTAGATGCTTTGAACTCTTATCAACTGTTGCTAATGAAAAAATCCAATTCCCTTCAATAATGAATTATGACTTAGAAATAATTATTAGGAAAAACAAAAGCCAAACGAAAAAGAAAAATAAAAACAAAAGAACACGCAAACTAAAAATATTCACATGGGGGAAAACCTGACTTTTCTCAGGTGAAGTATTTCTTGAGAGACTAAAAGAAAATATAAAAATCCTTACTAATATGAATGCAGTCCTACTCATGGAACCTTGGGTCAGGGTTGAATTGATAGTTCAAATTTACTTATCTCTTAACTTTCCATTTAAAATTTTCATGATGATACTGTGTTTTTGAAAAGAAATATTCAACGAAAATCAGAGAGAAAAAGATTTAAAGTGGACTCCCTTGAAAACATTCATATTATGGTTCTCTTGGTGTGCTCACTTGTGTTCATAACTTCATTATTACAAAGAGAAACAATGAGAAATAAAACTAAAGGAAACCTACTCCAAAACCTACTCTAAACTACCAAGATCAAAACGCTAAGTAAAATCGTATTTCCAGTGCATCCACAAGAGCATCTTTAATTTCGCAAGGCATAGAAAGTCGAAAATCAGAATAAAAGAATGTAGTATTTGCAGATACAAAAGAAATATGTCATTCTTACCTCCTATATATTCTTTTAAAAACAAAACAAGCATGACCTTACCATTCTTTTGAAACTTCTTGATGTATGAATCCTCCAACCATTATGCAATCTTGTCATGATATGGGTCATAATGACATGGAAGAGTGTAAGTAAGTTTGGAAAACTTGTCAATATTATGGGGACCTGACATAACCATCAGCCAAGGCTGAAGTGCCCCATCCTTCTGACAATTATCTAAGAGTTAATCAATTTCTTCACATGGAGGATCTAAAAAAGTCATGTCATGCTTACTTCCTAGATATTTAGGTATAAGCAAAGCATGCACAACTTTAACTTTATTATGAAGATTTTTTAGATACGAATATTCAAGCCATTCTAAGCTACTGTCATAAAAATTAGGATGCAAACTATGAATTTGATGAAATGGATATATCAATGGGGAACACATCATAAGAGGATTCATGACATCAATTAGATCATTGGTTTGAACACTTCCTTTGATGAGATTGATATTTTCAAAAGGCGAAGCATAAACATTAAAATTCAAACTAATCAAAGAATGAATATGAAATGTAGAATATTTGATCTCCATGAGAATGAGTGCACTATCTTTTTCAAAAATAAATCACGTAAAATCATCTTGCAACATGTCTTTTTTCCATGCAAGTGATGAAAGTGAAAAAGCATCAAATCTGACTTCATAAATGTTATGTTTCAAATTAATTTCACCAAATCTTGGCATATCGAAAATATCTGACTGTGATGGAAACGAGTGAGATACCATGGGTAAAGTATCATGTCCACAGAATCTAAGAAGAGATCAGGATATAAAGAGTAACAGGAATCCGAAATAAGCACATGAAAATAATTTCTTGATCTATGATATTTAACAATGGTATTCTCAAGACATTCCTCTTCAATTTCCTTAAATATTTCACTCTGCTTTGGTGATAAATCCTTGAACATAATATGAACATCTAAATTTTCCTCATGTATGATAGAAAAATCAAAACTTTCATGACAAACATCTAATCTTTCCCGTGGATCAGGTATGATTTGTGGATGAGGGTTTAAGGTTTTTTATTCAAATTGCAGATTTACATCTCTAATCAGTTTCATAGGAATGTTAGAATGCTTAAGATCATTTTCATCACCTAAGTGTTCTTCAATAACTGAATTTAAGTACTGATTAGAGAAAGAGTTAGAAGAATGAGGATATTCACCTTGAGCCAACATTGAATCTTCATCCACGATGGTTGAGGACTGAATATACAATGATTCAGAGGAAAAACAAGTTTGATTGTCAGGAAGAACCTTTTCAATAGATTCTGCCTCCCTTGCTTGTTCAAAATTTTCAAATGGATTCTTCTCATCCCGCGAACAAAAATCTTCTCGCAATTGAGTGATAGGATTTGTAATTGATTTATCATTTGCGATTGAATATGACTGGATGAAAGGGATGAAAGCATCATAGAGGAGATTTAGTACAAATGACACGTCATCAATATTAAATTTACACAAAACATGATGGATTCTTGTTGAAAATCCTTATGGAGATGAATTTTCATTGATTATTAAAGTCTAAAATTCTTCACATAATTGATTGTAATTGTAGTTTTCAAAAGAATCTAAAAATTCCTCTACAAATTGAAACCAATCAATAATGTGATATTGTGGAAAAGACTCAAACCAATGTTTAATCTGACCCCTAAAAGTAGAAGCAAACAATATGCACAAAACCTTTAAATCAGAAATATCATGCTTGATGCATTTACACCAAAACTTGTTAAGGTGGTCTTTTGTAGATACATCCCCCCCACCATCAAAGGTGAGTTTGGACAAGCGAGAGATTGTCTCATTGGGAATATCAGGTAATGAGAAGTGGAAATCATGTTCCAACACAGTGATTTGGGGAGCCATGGGGAATTAAATACATTCAAAACAAAGACTCCTGCAAGGCCATCTTGTCATTCTGGCATGCCTTCTAGTGAAATTTCAAGATGACACATTAGAAAAATTTATAAATCTCGAATTATGATAGGCTAAGGGGTAAAAAATTTAATTATTAATTTTACTCATCCCTCCTTCCAGTGCCATTTTTTGATGGGCATTTATGACACACCCTCAACTAGAAGGTTAGATCTAGACCGGGGTTGTCTAATTAACCCAAGCCGTTTGGTATGATATAACCTGACAGTTTTAATGTCTCCGTTAACCAACTAAGGTCCTAAAAAAAATAAAAAAAAATAAACTAATATAATGTTATGATTCTAACAATGGATATACTAATTACAGATATTCATCTAAAAAAGTGAATATACAAATGATTATAAACAATCTATATATAGTTTACAAGGTTTTCTTGAAATCTTGCGAAAGTAGATGTTCGTAATAGTGTTTCTAAATGAGATAAATTAAGAACATAAATAATTCTAATGTTTAAAGATATTAAACTAATAAATACTAAGAGAATACAATTGAAACAATGTCACAAACACAATCAAAGCTAATTAATGCAATCATCGTTTCATTGGTAAACAATTTTGAATAAAAGAAATCAATGCATCTACTAACCTCTAACTGATCAACCATAAACTAAGTTCCTCTCTCTGTGTTGTATGCGATCCTTCTTGTTCATGTATTTAAGGGAAACATATGACATAAACAAACAATAGTGCTTCTTGAAGAAATTCAAGGAAGTGTTTGATGCTTGGAGTGAATTTATAACAACATAAAGATAACTAATTAAAAATCTTCTGAACTCAAGATAACCAATAGCTGAAGAGGGAATAAATCTCAATCCTGGGTATTGATATTATCAATCATTGAATATCAGAAGTAAACTCAAAAATAATTAAATGACTGATTGATCACAAGTACAAACTAAACCAACAGACCATGGACAACATTTAAATATTTAAGGATATGAAATATCATTATGAAGACAATACTAAAGCTAAATCAACAAATTATAACATAGAAATAACATAGAAATAACAGGAGAAAACAATGAAATAAACATTGTACAGTTCACACAGGTCTAAAGCCAACATCGAATTGTTTTCCCATATCACTTCCAAAAATTATATGTCCATACTGTAATCCAGAGAAAGTTGTCTTTACACTAAGCAACACCATCTATTTAAACAAGTCTTGGATCAATTACCTCTTATCATACAAGATAGAGGATGATACATGAAAATAAGTTTGTTTGGCAAAAATAGAATAACAACAGGAATACACCTATAGGAGTTTATATCAAAAATAATTACATAAATGACATTGTTTTTTTAAAATAGGAAAATACTAGTCTAATAATGCTCATCCCATGACTCTTTCTCCTTGAAAATAACATCATAGATTGTTGTTTCCCTGAAAAAGATAAAACGAAATCGAATTTAGATAATAATAAAAATAAATAATTTCAAAAGACAAGCTACGAGATTCTGTAGCTAGTCTAAAATACTAAAAATAAAATCAACGCAAATCTATTTATTGTTTTTCAAATAGAACCAAATCAAAAAAATAAAAAAAAATATTTACCATTTCAAAGATTTGATAAAGAATCATCTGAATTTATGATGGTGTTAAAATTTGTTGAGTTTTTAATAATCACATTACCAGCCTGGTTAATCCTCTTGTTTGTAAAATGCACATCCGGATTACTCTGTTTTGCATACCTTCCTTTCTTCTTGAAAAATAATTCATTTGGGACAACCTAAATCAACTCATGGGGAGGAATAGTAGGGTTAGATCTATAGGGAATGAGGTTTTCATTGAGATTCAGAACTAATTCAGTTATGTTGTTGGGTAGGGTAAAATTATTTATCAACAAGAAACTTTCCCAACTGTCCCCAATCTTAGATTGATGTGAAATCACGAGGATTAGAATAAGGCCATGGTGGAACATGCTTGACAGTGGGTTCGACCTATCTCTCTGGTAAAACTTAGAAATTTTCTGCAGATCTTCAAATCCACGGCTAGGAAAAGGGAAATAAAAAAATAACTCAAACAAAACAGATTTTCTGAGAAATTTCTATTCAGAAAACGAAGCATACCTATGAGATAGATTCGTTTCCAAAGAAACTGCTTGCATGGAAGGTAAATGACCCCGTTTCGGAAATGGGTTTTTAACGGTTTTTCCAAATTCATAACCAGTTTCTTAGAATCCATCCCACAAAACCATGTCTCTTTTGGGAAATACTGCAATTTCTTGGATGCCATGAGCAAATTCAAGGGCATGCCTTCGATTTTGATGTTGTTAAACCATTGATCCCCTTCTTGGGATAAAATTGTAGCCTGTGCTATAGAATCCTCAATAACTTCACGTTGCAGATCCCAAATATTAGCCTTGGAGCCATCAAACGACTGAGTGAAAGCCTATGCCACTAGGAGAGCTAACTCACGAAGTTCAAAGTTCTAGAGTTCGGGAGTTCGAACATTGGAGAAAGTAGGATATCTAACTCACGAGTTCGTGAAACGCAAATTCCCAGAGAGCCGGTGTAAATTTCAACCGTTAGATCCATAGGGATACGTGGTGACAGATTGTGAGCTCCAAAGAAATATCACTTCAAGAATTTCCAGTTTAGAATTGAAATTCCCGAAGCCCAGAGAGCCAGAGAGACGAAGTAAATCTCGGTCGTATGATCATCATAAATAGATATTAGTCATTAGATTGTCCAAAGAATATCTCGAGCATCATATCCCCCGAAGTGAATTAAGGTCGTCTGATCCAGAGCGTCATTTTGAGATTTGAGATTTCAGAAGTCCGGAGACTTAAAGGAAGTCTCAACCGTTGATCAAGAAAGGGGTCGCAGAACTGTTGATCTGGTTGACAAGTCAATTTCCTGAAGTGGAGGCAGAGCCATCGATTGAGAAGGACAGTTTTTCATAGATCATCGACTTCGAAAGATTGGTCTATAGAGAAAATCATGGTTTGATATTTGAAACTCACAGAGACCGAATCATGAAGTAAATCAAAGTCATTGATTTAGGAAGGTTGGATCTGATCCGCAAAACTTGAAAGAACATATTTGAACTGTCAGTTCAGGAGCACCGTCAAGATTTTGATATCGCTAGTCCCATCGCATTGCAGGGTTAGAACATGCTTAGGTCTTAATTTTTCGTGAGACGGCCGCAATCAAAACCACAATATCGCCAAAGGCATACGTGGAGCTCTATAGTGAATTGCGGGGAGAAAAGCGGATTTCCCTCAAACCACCTTTGGTCGTGCCCGCAATCACGTGGTCACATGAGAGCATCGCCTAAGTTCACATCAACAGAATATTGAGGAAGGAGCTAGTGCTCCTAGGCTCCATATTGGAGGTTACACATTGAAAAGTCAAAAATCATTTGCGTGTATAATCCAACGGTGTTCATCAAATCAAATATGATCGAAGGGTTGTTGTTTGATCTTGTGATTTCTTGATTAGTTACAATTCAATTACACTAACCAAATCATTGTTCCTAAGTGGTTGAATCATTATTCCTAAACGTTGGAATCATTATTCCTAAGAGTTTTTTTTTTTTTAGATTCCCAACTCGAGCATTGGAGATGCGAAGTGTAATGGATGATGAGAGCAAGAATAAAAGAAAAATGTCATGACAGAGAGAGGTTGTTGTTTCTCTGCAAAAAGTAGTCGAACTATAACCAATGAATATCACAGCATGAACCGAGGGAGAAAATGCAAAGATGAGCATAAGCTGGATAGAGAAAATATGGTGAAAACAACAAACTGTACGAGAAATTAAGTGCAAGAAAATGCAAGCAGGAAGACACTGATGCAGATAGAGCAGAGCAGTGTAGAAAAACAATGCTGAGATTGGTAAGCCTTTGATAAATACTGTATCACTGTAATAAATTTTAGCAAGCAGAGATTTATATTTCAGGGTGGTAGGATGGTGCTAAGGAGGATTGTTGTCCTCAGAGTTTCAAGTGGGTGATTGAACACATGGATTTGTAGCTTCCATATGGTTGCAACTAGAAAAATCAAGGTGGTAGGGTTGTGCAAGGGAGAACCATTGTTCTCTGTTAATACAGGTTGGTGCTTGTATGAATGGAAGTTGGTACTTCCATCCAGTTGGTGCTGGAACACTCAGGGAGTTGTTGCTTCCTTATAGTGGGTGCTAGAGAAACCAGAGGGTTGGTACTATATACAAGTTTCAACTTGTTAAATAAGAGTTTGTAGCCTAATTTTGAGTTGGTGCTCAAATATTGATGATGTACAGAACTTAAAACACTGCCTATCATTCTAAGTAGAAGAGGTTTTCTCCCTTTATGGGTTTCCTCATGAATATCTGTCTTTGTGTATATCATATGTGTGATTGATATTTATTATTTATGTTGTTCATGACTTGCATAATATTGATGATCACTTGGATAACATTAATAATATTTCAATAGGCATAAAATTGTTTAAGCACAGTAACAACTTATTCACCGTCCCCCCCCCCCCTGCTCAGTTGTCTTAGTATTTCCAACAATTGGTATAAGAGCGGGTTCCTGTTAGCACTAGAAGTCACCCTTGTATTGTAGTAGAGGTAAGCCCAGTACCCATCAGTTTGTATGTCACAATGAATAAATTAAAGGGGGTGAAATGGGCACAAACTCAAGAAAATATCGCTTTAACTCAGAAATCTGAACCATGAAATGCATGATCAAGTGAGGTCTTGATTTAACTTCAGTCAGTAAGTTGTATTAAAGTGTGAGTAGGGGGAAGAACTGGTGAGGAAATGTAGAGTTCTTTTATAGACATCGGGTCTTCCAACAACCTAAGGAGGAAAATATTTGAATACAAGATCCTCTCGAGCCCAAAACTTCAGGAAATTGAAAACGTCATAACAATATTGCAATCAAACATACATTACAATACAGTCACAACAACTCGACTAGATCACCCATGTCCAAGTCTTCAATATCAGAAGCAAAAGAGATGATAAGAAAGATGATTGTCATTAAACAAGAAGTCTCAAATCACAACACATAACCAGAGAACCAGAGGCTTCATTAAAAATTTAAAATACGGGAGCTTAGCTCAACCATCGACCATGAAAAAATATCAAAATTGAGTATTTATACTCAAATAAAATTGCTCCCTTTAGAATCCCACTATGTTCATTGCATTTAAGGCTTGGGGTCTGCTGCTTCTTCTGTCAGGTTGCACTTGCATTCTTCTGTCAAATGCAATATCCGATCGGTATGGGGTTCATAAGAAAATCTATGACAGGAAAATTTCGAATGACAATCTTCCCTTCACGTCTAGCTCTTCCATGCTTTCTGTTTATGTGGTGAAATGAGGTTTCAACCACCTTCCCCATTTTCATTAACTACTTTCATCAGGATCTGGTCGAGACCTGACACCCATGAATGTTCCAAGAGACGTTCACGACTCCTTCAAGTCAATCCCGATGCCTTCTTACCACGTAGATCTTCCTCTGTGAAAATATGGGTGCTTCATCATTTTGTAGAGCTCATTTCCATCGTTCCATGTGACCTCAGGCCTTGACTTGAGGCTTCCCTATGAAATTTTAGTATTTCACATTTCGGGAGTTTTCACTCCATTCAACCTCAAAACTCGTGATGCTCGATCTTGCGAAATGGCCTATCCATATCGACGATTAGACTCGCTTTGAATTTGATGGCTAGGATCGATTCCTTAAAAAAATTCAACTACCCATCGCTTAATAGGCACTTAATTTTCTTTACGGCCCTACTTTCCATATGACCCCAGGCTATGATTGTGGGCCTAATTACTAGGCTCTTCACGATTTTGCATTTCGTGAGTTAGCACTGTGTTCCATGCTGAAATATTTGAGTCACTAAATTACAATCGCTCAGATTGGGTGACACGTGTCCCTTTGCATCGAATGCCCCCGATTAATATCGAAATTTCGGGACCTGGGGTCGTTGGCATTTCGAGACCTCGACTATCAACATTTCTCACTTGAGCCTTTCTGAAACGACTTTCTCCATGTTGATCATGTGTCACGTATCCTTTTGAAATGGACGAATAAGATTGACCTCGCGATTTTAGACCTCTATCTGACGTTAAACTTTGTGTAACCTTATGGTCCCGATATCCTGATGCCCATCGATCTGATCTTCTTGATGAATATTTTGAATTGAAATCCGATCTAGCTTGCTTGATTGATTTGAGTCCATAACAAAACAATTTAATTGTTGTGCTTGTGCTTATGGTTGCAGTCTCTGTAAATGAATACTTGGATAAATGACTAAGGGCTTAGGAAGGAAAAAGGTTCAGTGACAGAGACAAAGAGGGAGAAGTGATCGACCTCAAAGAAAACAGAAAGGCTTAGGGCTAAGACTTCTTAGGTAAGAAAATCAAGGAAAAACAGGTCACCCAAATGGATGAAAGCGAACAAAAGAGAAACTTCAAGATGAAAGAAAAAAAACTTAATCTAGGGTCTGTGAAAAGGAGAGAGACAGGGAAAAATTATAGACATGGGTAGAAACCACAAACCCACAAAACCCTGACAAGTTTATGTGATAACATTTGGCTCCACAAGGGATGGCATGCTCCCTGCGAGATGCCAAGAACAAGTAGTTCCAGTGCCTTATCTTTGGGCTATGGAGTCAAGCTCAAAAAATCCTGCTGAAAAATACAGGTCGATAAGTAAAACAAAATGAAAATAAACACACATTCTTCAAGGAGCTTATTTATGTACAGTCCTAAACTAATTTATTTTTACACAGTGCTAGGTGAAAGAAAAATTCCACCATAGCCATTCAAGTAACTTCCTAACTGGAATCCCTTTTATTATGTCAGTGATTGATAACAGATAATGCAACCGTGACAGTAGAATGGTTATATCCTTCAACTTTCCTCCTAATTCTAAGGTCAGGATAATGCTGGGTAGCTTCAAAACATGAAGAAAATACAACTCCATGTATTCCTTCATAGGCTCGTAGGCCAAGCGACAAACTCTAGAAAATTGGTAATAGGTAGACTTCTTTGCTACACAGTTGCTCATACATTGTTGGATGACTTTGGCAAGCGTAGGTGGGTGAGAATTTGATGCAGGTGGACTGCTCCTGAACGATGGTTTCTCACTGACAAGATCTGGACAAGAGATAAACTGCCCCTTCTATTGCTCCTCTGCTTCTTCTTCTTGGATCTCCCAAGGGTCATATTCATAATCATCATAAACAGGACCCATGGGAAAGATCTTCTCTTCATCATGCTACTCAGGATGGATAATTTCCTCACAATAATTTTCCTTAATGAATATAGGATAAGGCTCAGTTGTATGCTCTTGTAAATTCTACATATCCAGCTCAGAATCTGATTTGTAGCTGTCATATACAGGCTGACTGCTCCTCAGGCCAGTAAACTGCGATGTGGGACTATGTTGCTCTTCATCGGAATAATCATCAAAGATAGGGACAACAGGCCAAAACGGAACGATCTCCTGATCCTTCTTTTCATTCCCAAATGTAAACACATCATGGGAAATCTCGTGAAGAAAAAGAGAAGAATCCTCTTCCACAATGGCTCGTTCCTTTAAATATGTGACAACAGGCTCATCAGGGGTAGAAACTAATGTCTCTACAACTATGGAATCTTCAATACTGCCCTCATCAATAGGTCTTCCAAGAACATTTTCCCCTTGGACTGGAAAATCCTCTGCACTTTCTTAATATTTGAACCTTTCTATCTCAATAGAGAGAGATTTTACCAGCTCCATCAACTCACTCGGAGAATCTCCTTCCTCCTTATGGTCCTCATTAGGTAGAATCATATCTTTATCACTGTCTTCATATTCCTCACAACAACTATGACAAATAAACTCCAAGGAATAAAACCTTTGACAATGCCTACTAAAGGCTACATGAAACTCTCTCAGGAAGGAGATGCTAGCAGGGGGTAAAGAATGATACCATTCATGAGCACCCCCTGCTAATGAGAACATGAACATTTTTAATAATACATCCTCATGATGTATATCCTACTGATGCATGAGTTCATGAAACTCATGGAGATGTTGAGTAGGGTTGTCCTCTACATTCCCTCTAAATATGGGAAAATAATCACTCCATTCATCCACAGTAGGGAAAACATTAGGAAAACCAGGAACAATAGAAAAATTAAAAGGAGAAAACCTCTGAGCCAGGATTTTGTCCATTTTGAATCAGTGGAGTCATCAATCTATCCTCCAACCATGGATTTTCCAAGTGAATGATATGTAAGATTAGTGTCTCTGGTCTTTGTTCACCATCAAAGACCAACTCTAATAGTTGTGTTCTTCTAAGGGCTACTAGGTGTAGCTAGAAGCAGCCATAATGAAACAGTGGAGTTGAGACAGTGGATTCACCTCAGTGGAGTTGCCAAGTGAAAGCTCAATCTTCAATGACTCTGATATCTAATGCACCTTCATAATCAGAGGCTCATTGTCGTTCAATCCTAGGTAAAATATTCAATTCGTCCCCGACAACGACACTAGAAATGTTAGCACTAGAAGTCGCCTCTGGATTGCAGCAGATGTAACCCTAGTACCCATCAGTTTGTATGTCACAATGAATAAATTAAAGGGGGTCAAATGGGCGTAGACTCAAGAAAATATAGCTTTAACTTAGAAATCTGGACCAGGCAATGCATGATCAAGTGAGCTCTTGATTTCACTTCAGTCAGTAAGTTGTAGTAAAGAGTGAGTAGGGGGAAGGATTTGTGAGGAAATTTAGAGGTCTGCTATGGACATTGGGTCTTCCAGTAGCCTAAGGAGGAAAAGATTCGAATACAAGATCCTCTCGAACCCAAAACTTTAGGAAACTGAAAATGTCATAACAATATTGAAATCAAACATACATTACAATACAATCACAACAACTCAACTGGATCACCCATGCCCGGGTCTTCAATATCATAAGAAAAAGAGATGATAAGAAAGTTGTATGTCATTAAACAAGAAGTCTCAAATGGAAACACATAACCAGAGAACCAAAGGCTTCATTAAAACTTTACAATACAAGAGCGTAGCTCAACCATCGACCATGACAAAATATCAAAACTGAGTATTTATACTCAAAGCAACTCGCTCCCTTCAGAATACCACTCTAGTCATTGCATTCAAGGCTTGGTGTCTACTACTTCTTCTGTCAGGCTACACTTGCATTCTTATGTCAGACGCAAGATCAGATCGGTATGGGGTTCACAAGAAAAATCTATGACAGTAAACTTTCGGCTGACAATCTGCCCTTCATGACCGACTCTTCCATTATTTCCATTTATGTGGTGAAACAAGGTTTCAACCACCTTCCCCATTTTCATTAACTACTTTCATCGGGATCAGGGTGAAACCTGACACCCATGAATGTTCCAGGAGACATTCACGACTCCTTCAAGTCAATCTTGGCACCTTCTTACCATGTAGATCTACCTCTACGAAAATGCAGGTGCTTCATCCTTTCATGCAACTTCTTTCCATTATTCCATGTGACCTCAGGCCATGACCTGAGGCTTCCCTGTGAAATTTTGGGATTTCACATTTCGAGAGTTTTCACTCCATTCAACCTCAAAACTCGTGATGCTCAATATTACGAAATGACCTATCTTGATTGATGATTAGTCTCACTTTGAATTTGACGACCAGGATCAATTCCTCAAACAACTTCAGCTTCTTGCCACTTAATAGGTGCTTAATTTTCATTATGACCCTGCTTTCCATACAACCCTGAGCTATGATTGGAGGCCTAATTCCTAGGTTCTTCATGATTTCACGTTTCACAAGTTTGTACTGTGTTCCATGTTGAAATATCCGATTCGTGAAATTACGATTGCTCAGATTCAGTGACACGTGTCCCTTTGCATTGGATGGCCCAAATTAATATCGACATTTCAAGACCTCAGCCCGTCGGCATTTTTGGGACATCGGCTATCAACATTTCTCACTTGAGCCTTTCCGAAATGACTTTTTCCATGTTGATGCTGCGCCACATGTCCTTCCTAAATGGATGGCTAAGATTGACCTCATGATTTTAGACCTCTGTCAGACATGAAACTTCGAGTAACCTTATGGTCCCAACATCCTGATGGTCATCGATCTGATCTGCCTGATGAATCTCTACCGTTGAAAGATTATCTAGCTTGCTCGCTTGATTTGAGTCCATAAGAGAACAATATAAGTGTTTCACTTGTGCTTATGGAAAAAACCTCTGTAAATGAATACTTGGATGACAGACTGGGCTCGGGAAGGAAACAGGATTAGTGATAGAGACAAAGAGAGAGAAGTGATCGACCTCAGAGAAAACATAAGGGCTTAGGGTCGAGAATTTTTAGGTAAGAAAATCAAGAAACAATAGGTCGCCCAAATGGATGAGGGAGAATAGAAGAGAAAATTCAAGCCGAAAGAAAAAAAAATTAATCTAGGGTCTGTGAAAAGGAGAGAGACAGGGAACAATTATAGACCCAGGTAGAAACCAAAAACCCACAAAACCCTGACAAGTTTATGTGATAACAGTTCTTTTTAGCTAAAGGTAGATCAATAAGCTTAAACATGACAAGTCATGAAGGAACTTCGACCAATAAGCCTCTTCTATTTGATGGAACAAATTTTTCTTTCTAGAAGGTTAGAATGAGAACATACATTATGGTCTTAGGTGTTGATTTTTGGGATGTTGTAGAGACCGGATATAAAAAACCTGTTGTGCTAGCTTCCAAAGATGATAAGTTAGAATTTAGCTTCAATGTAAAGGCAATGAATGCTATCTTGAGTGGGCTTGCTGAAGCTGAATTTGTAAAAGTAATGCAACTTGATTCTGCCAAAGAGATGTGGGATAAACTCATTAGCTGTTATTAAGGAAATGAGAAAGTAAAAGATTCCAAACTTCAGACATATATATTGAAATTTGAACAACTAAAGATGAATGAGGATGAAAAATTTAATAAATATTTCTTAAGAGTTGAGGATCTTGTGAATGCCATGAAGGGTCTTGGTGAGAAGATTGAAGACACATTTTTAGTTCATAATATTTTAAGATCTCTACCAAATATATTTAATCCAAAAATTTCTGCAATAAAATAACTGAATGATCTTAATATTTTGTCTATTGATAAACTTCTAGGAACTCTAAATTCTTATGAAATGAGGATTAGTAAAGATAAACCTACCTCTAGAGAAGCATCATTTAAAGCAGATAAGAATGAGAATTCTGAGCCTGATGAAATTGAAGAAAAATTTGTGAGAAGACTAAAGAAAGGATTGGGCAAGTACCAAGTCAATTTGCCCTTCAAATGTTTTAACTGTGGAAAGGTAGGTCACTTTGCATCTAAGTGTCCACACAAGAAGAAGGACCAGAAATCTGAAGGTGAAGAGAAGTGAAAATCCAAGATATTTGGTAAAAAGAAAAGTTTATGTGTAAACAATGATGACTCTTCAGGAGACACAGATAATGATTCTTCTTGTGAAGATAAGGTTAATGACTTTATTCTTATGGCCAAAGAGGATTATGATAATAAAAGAATAGGAAGTGATGTCCATGATGAAGAAGTTGTGGTTGATATGGAAGGTGAATTAATCAGTGCTTTGGAAGAAATTGACAGACTCAGATTTAAGAAGAGACAACAAAAACAATTGTTGATGCAGTTTGAAAAGAATGGTAAAGAACCAAGTGAAGATTTTGTTTTTTTAAAAGTATAATTAGAAGAAGCAAAGAAAATAGAGGATATTCTAAAAAAACAATTAGCAACAAAGAAGGTAAGATGTGAAGCTCTGGAAGCTAAAGTAGTGGTTGTCAGAAAATATCTACAGAAATTTCAGGCCTTATACGATCAGAAGCTGACAAGCATTAAAGCGTCAGAAGGATTAGCCACCATGATAAATTAGCAAAGGAATCCAAAGTTGAAAACCAGTTTGGTTTATGAAGAAGGATCAAGTAGAGTTCAGCCAAGCAACAAAGAATCCATCAAGTTTGTCAAATCTACAATCATTGACAAAAACCACTCTGCAGAAACAAAGGAAGATAATGACCCGCCAAGGAGGAGTGAAAAAAAAAGTACCAGAACCAAATCTGTAGAACAAATAAATAACAAAAACAAACCCTCTGCTCAAAGAAATCATCATCATGGAAGAAATCAACCCGCTCAAAGAAGACAACCATTTTCCAGGTACAAATGATTTTTCTATGGATATTGTTTTTTTTGTTTTAAGTTTGGTCACAAAGCTGTAAATAGTTCTTTAAGATTTAGATATGAGTAATCAAGACACTTAAGGAATAAATATGTGCCACAACAAAGAATGAGACAACCAAGTAACAAACAACCACAAACTGCAAATCATGTGATGGTTGGTAAAAAGACACAGGTTAAGCATAACAATCGTTATGATCCTTTATTGAGTGAACCAAAATGTTACACCTGCCATAATTATCGACATAAAGCTGCAGACTGTCGCTTAAGGAACTATAAGCGATATTTGAATCTCTCTATTGTAAATGTCAAGTTTTGGAAGAAGAAAGAAAATGACAAGTGTGGATTGGTGCTGTCAGCTCAAAGACAAAATAACCCCTAGTATATGGACAGTGGATGTTCCAAACATATGAATGGAGACAAAAGTAAGTTTCTGTCTCTAAGTGAAAGCAAATCAGGAAATGTAACTTTTGGAAATGATGCACCAGGAAAAATCAAAGGTAAAGGAATGGTAATTCTAAGTAATGCAAAAGGGAAAGCTCAAGATGTATTGTTTGTACATGGTCTTAAACATAATCTACTTAGTGTTAATCAAGTTTGTGATAGAGGATGTAAAGTTGTTTTCATTTCTAAAGATTGTAAAATACAATTTGTGAATTTAGGATAGTTGATTGCAAAAGGCATAAGAAGAGAAAACAATGTATATATTTTGAAAGAAGAAAAAGAAGAATGCCACTTAAGCAAGTATGATGAAAGTTGGTTATGGCATAGGAGACTTGGACACCTAAATTTTGATAATCTAATCAAACTTAGAAACAATGGGGCAATAAGATATCTTCCAAAAATATCAAAGCCATATGATTCTATATGCAAACCTTCCCAAATAGGAAATCTCACTTGGACACAGTTTACATATAAGAACTTTACATCAACAAAGAAACCTCTTCAGTTAGTACATATGGATATATGTGGACCATTGATGAAGGAAGGTACAGGAAAATAAAATTATTTCATGTTGATTATTGATGATTATTCTAGACTTACATGGGTTGCCTTTCTTAAAGAAAAATATGAAGCATTTGAAAAATTCAAAGTGTTTAAGGCTCTGATTGAGAATCAAACAGGAAAAATATTGAAGGTAGTAAGGTCTAATAGAGGAGGAGAGTTTAGTACAGGAGACTTCAAAGATTTTTTTGGTAAAAATGGGATCAAAAGAGAGTATACTATTCCAAGGACTCCACATCAAAATGGAGTAGTTGAGAGGCAGAATAGATCAGTCCAGCAGATGGCAAGATCAATGATGAATGAAAGGAATATTGATGAGACATATTGGGTAGAATCAATTCATATAAATGTACATATTCTGAACAAAGCTCATCTCAGGCCACAAAGTGACAAGACTCCTTATGAACTATGGTTTGGAAGACCTGTTCAAATCAAGCATTTTAAAGTCTTTGGGAGTAAGTGTTATATCAAGAATAATGATGAAAATATTGGAAAATATGATGACATGGATGATGAAGGTATCTTCCTAGGGTATGCTAAAAATAATAAAGGATACATATGTTATAATAAGAGGTTGCATACATTGGTTGATTGTATTGACATAAAATTTTATGAAGAAATCTCGGCACGAGATGTAAGCAACGTTGAATCAACAACAAAGGATATAGTTGAAGTTGAAGATGAATAGGTCCAAGAATAATAAAAAAGAAGACTTTGAGTCAAAGGAAGATACAAATACTCAGGCAAACTCAAATCAAGAGAAAACATCAAATCCTCCCTCCAGAATTACTCAGAAACATCATCCTACAAGTCAGATAATTGGTGAGAAAGACAAAGGTGTACAAACCAGGAAAAAGATAATCAAAGACACTGAGCAATCACATATAGCCTTCATATCCATGGTGGAACCCAAGAACTTTAATGAAGCCAGTGAAGCTGTAAATTGGTTAAAATCCATGAATGAGGAACTGGATCAGATTGAGAATAACAATACTTGGGAGATTTTTCCTGGACCTGCAGATAAGAATGTAATTGGCTGCAAATGGGTGTTTAAGAATAAAATGAATGAACGTTGAAAAATTGTTAATAATAAATCCAAATTGGTCTGTAAGGGGTATGCACAAGTTGAAGGAAAGGATTTTGATGAAACCTTTGCACCAGTGGCAATATTGGAATCCATCAGAATATTTCTTGCCTATGCATGTCATGAGAACTTTAAAGTATACCAGATGGATGTTAAGTCAACATTTCTTAATGGATATATAGAAGAAGAATTATATGTGGAGAAACCTGAAGGATTTTCACTAACATATAATTCTCGCTATATATGTAAGTTGAAAAATGAATTATATGGACTGAAACAGGCACCATGAGCCTAGTATTATAGAATGGACAAATTTCTACAGGATAAAGGGTTCAAAAAAGGTAATGTTGACAGTAATATGTACATTAAGTCTGAAGGTGATGATTTATTAGTTGTTTTGGTTTATGTAGATGACATTATTTTTGGATGCACTAATGACCCTTCAATTCAGTGGTTTTCTAATTCAATGCAGATTGAGTATGAGATGTCCATTATAGGAGAACTGCCATATTTTATTGGTTTATGAATCAATCAGAGTTCTGCAGGGATATTTATCTCTCAAGAAAAGTATTTGAAAGAGATGTTAAAGAGGTTTTAGATGGAAGCTTCCTCTCCTGTTAGTACACCTATGGTGGTTGGTTGCAAGCTCAGTAAATATGATATTACACCTAACGTTGATCAAAGAACATATCGATCAATGATAGGCAACCTTATGTACATCACAACATCCCATCCTGATATAATGCAAGCTGTTGGAATGGTAGGTCATTATCAGTCTTCTCCTAAACAAATTGATTTAGCAACTGTCAATAGGATATTAAAATATTTGAAGGGTACAATGACTCATTGTCTTTGGTATCCTAGAAATCATAATTTTCAATTAACTTCATATTCAGATGCCTATTGGGAAAACTGTTTGGATGAGAGAAAGAGAAACAGTGGAGGTGTGTTCTTCTTAGGTGATTCGTTAGTAGCATGGATTAGTAAGAAGCAGGGATCCATATCATTAGAAACTACAAAGGTAGAGTAAATTTTTGTTTCTACTTGCTACACTCAGATCTTATGGATGATACAAACTCTTTCATATTTGAAGGCAACTTATACTGATCCAATTCTACTTCACTGTGATAACACCAGTTCCATTAGTGTCTCCAAGAATCCTGTGCTTCATTCCAAGACTAAGAATATACCAATAAAGTATCATTTTATCAAAGAGAAGGTTACAAACAGATTTTTTCAGTTGAATTATATTCCAACCAAAGATCATATTCCTGATATCTTCACTCAACCGTTTACAATATCTCAGTTTGAGTATTTATGCAAGAAGTTGGGCATGGCCCTGTTATCAAGTTAAAACAGTCTATCTGATCAGGGGGAGAGTGCTCATTGTATCTTTGTCCAGGGGGATAAGATAATATCTCTCAGTTTCTTTTTGACATTGATGTCAAAGGGGGAGAAAAGGTGTGGTCAGAATGCTACAGTTGGAGGTCTAAGAAAAGTAGTGTATCCTTTCCGGGTTGCCATCAATGCCAAAGCAGGGGATTGTTGGCATGTTTACAAGGGGAGTGTTCTTGTCATTGATGCAAGAACAACAACGACGATGGAAAATAGAACAACAACGATGATGGAAAACAAGAAAGGTTCGGAGATAGAAACCTTTGAATACTTAGAAAATCTTCTAATTCGGAAGAGATCGTAAGCTCGGGAGGAGGAGAGACAGTGGTTGTTGGATCGAGCATTGTGAAGAATATGGATCATTGGATCAGAATCTAGACAGGAGGAATGAGCACGTAGAGGAGGAGAACAGATCTTAGGCGTTAGATCTGAGTGCGTGGACCAACCATCATTGGATCCAGAATTAAGTGCATGGGCCTTAATTCCTTTAGAGTGCATAGTATGAGTGAATGCATGAGATGTGAAATTGCGAAGTCTGAGTTTGAAAAATTGGCCATTGGATCAAGGAGAGATGTAGACCATTGATCTGACAAGCATAGATTCAGGGTTCAGGTTCTATAAGAAAGGGGCGAGTTGATTTCCAAAGTCCCAAAATGTGAAGTCTCGAAGTCCTAATTTGTGAAGGGGATATATGGGCCGTCAGATCACTGAGGGTCATGGACCATTGATCTGTCTCAATGAAGCTCAGATTTTGGAAGTTCGAACATAGGAGAAAGTAGGAGAGCTAACGCATGAGTTCATGAAATGAAAATTCCCAGAGATCCAGAGAGTCGTAGTAAATTTCAACCGTAAGATCCAGAGGGATGGGTGGCAATGAATCATGAGCTGCGAAGAAATCTCACTTCAAGAATTTCCAGTTGAGAATTGAAATTCCCGAAGCCCAGAGAGCCGAAGAGCCAAAGTAAATATCAATCGTCCGATCATTTGAAATAGATCTTAGTCGTCAGATCATCCGAAGAAGATCTCAAGCATTAGATCATCCGAAGTGAATTTGGGTCATTTGATCTAGAGCATCAATTTGATATTTGATATTTCATAAGTCCAGAGACCCAAAGGAAGTCTCGACGATTGATCGATAAAGGGGCCACAAAACTGTTGATCTGGTTGATAGGTCAATTTCCCAAAGTGGAGGAAGAGCCGTCGATTGATAAGGACAAGTGTCCACAGATCATCGACTCCAGAAGATTGGTGTATGAAGAAAAGCAGGGTTTGGTATTTGAAACTCCCGTAGCCCGGATCACGAAGTAAATCACAGTTGTTGATTTAGGAAGGTTAGATCTAATCCACAGAACTTGAAAGGACATATCTGAACCGTCAATTCAGGAGCACTGTCAAGATCATGAGATCAACGGTCTCGTCACATTATGGGGTCATAACATGCTCCTGTCTTAGTTTTTCATGAGTGGGACGCAATCAAAACCACGGTATCGCCAAAGGCATACATGGAGTTGTGTAGTGAATTGTGGGGTGAAAAGTGGATTTCCCTCAAACCACCTTTGGTCGTGCCCGCAATCACATGGTCACATGAGAGCATGTCCCAAGGTCACATTAGTGGAAGATTGAGGAAGGAGATAGTGATGCTAGGATCCACATCGGAGGTTACGCATTGAAAAGTCAAAAATCATCTGCATGTATAATCCAACGACACTGATCAAATCGAATCCGATCGAAGGTTTGTTGTTTCATCTCGTGATTTCTTGATCAATTATGATTCAGTTACACTAACTAAATCATTGTTCCTAGGCAGTTGAATCATTGTTCCCAAGCATTGGAATCATGATTCCTAAGATTTTTGTCTCTTTGAGATTCCCGACTTGAGCGTTGGAGATGCAGAGTGTAACGGATGATGAGAGCAGGAATAAAAGAAAAATGTTTTCATAGAGAGAGATTTGCGTTTCTCTGTAAAACGTAGTCTAACTATAAGAAATGAATATCACAACATGAACTGAGGGATAAAATGCAGAGATGAAGAACATAAGCTGGACATAGCATAAATTGTGAAAACAATAGACTATACAAGAACTTAAGCGCAAGAACATGCGAGTAGGAATACATTGATGCAGGCAGAGAAGAGCAGTGTAGCAAAATAGTGATGAGACATGTAAGCCTTTGATAAATATTGTATCATTGTAATAAATTTCAGCAAGCAAAGATTTATATTTCAAGGTGGTAGGGTGGTGCTAGTGAGGACTGTTTTCCTTAAAGTTTCAAGTTTGTGCTTGAACATAGGGATTTGTAGCTTCCATCTGGTTGCAACCAGAACAAACAGGGTGGTAAGGTGGTGTAAGGGAGAACCATTGTTCTCTATTAATATAGATTAGTTCCTGTGTGGCTGGAAGTTGGTGCTTCCATCCATTTGGTGTTGGAACGCTCAGGGAGTTGGTGTTTCCTTCTAGTGGGTGCTAGAGAAACCAGAGGGTTGGTGCTCTCTACAAGTTGTAGTTTGTTAAAGAAGAAGTTCTAGCCTCATTTTGAGTTGGTGCTCAAAGATTGATGATGTACAAAGCTTAAAAGACTACCTATCATTCTAATAAGAAGAGGTTTTCTCCCTTTATGGGTTTCCTCATGAATATTTGTCTCTGTGTATATCATATGTGTGATTGATATTTATTATTTATGTTGTTCATGACTTGCATAATATTGATGATCACTTGGAGAAAATTAATAATATTTCAATAGGCATAAAATTGTTAAAGAATAGTAACAATTGATTCACCCCTCCCCACTCAGTTGTCTTAGTATTTACAACAAGGTTTTGCGCAGTCAAGAATATACCAAATGTGAAAAACCATATAACCGACCATAGAAATGACTAAATCATATCTCCCAAAGTAAATAAAAAAATGGTAATGGATAAAAAAATAAAAATATTATCTTACAAACTTTAAGGTTTATAAAAATATGAATGCCCTTTAGGTGTAATCCATTTTGCAAAAGAAACAAAGAAATCAGAAACTGTATGATGATTACCCAAGCCAAAATTTTGTTGTAATTTCATTCTGTCAGTCATGAAATTAAACAAAACAAATGATATATTAAAAAACAAAACTCTTATACTCATCTAGGACAATGAACCTCCTCAAAATCACAATACAGAAAAGTTTGTAAGGAGAAGGAGGCAGCTACAGAAACTCTTATCCCTTGGTGATGACATTTTATCATGATAAAATTTGACAAGAGTTGTTGGCTGCCAACACACCCTGTTGATACTGAGAGGGGGGTGAATCAGTATCAAGTACAATTTTAAAAAACTTTTCCAACTTATACTTAAACCATTCAATTATATCCAATGAGAAATGAACAATAGTATAAG
>JZKD02S1648212.1:40218-50829 GCA_000966675.3 Picea glauca | reverse complement strand
GGGTGTTTTATCTACATGTGCATTTTCCTTCATGTCCAAATAACTTCATCAATCTTGTGGTCCAAAACCCATGACTAGGGTTGACATCAATGACAACAACCAATCTTCCAACACACCCCCCCTTAAGCCTAATTGTAGTGACATAATAAGAAAATGTGAGTCACAACCAAATGCCATTTAGGTACTGAATATAATAATTAACCTGTCATAAAACGAGGAAAGAGGGAAAACCTCATGGGAACCCACCCCCCTCAAAAGATGACATAAAAAATGCTAAGTAAACTGTGAGAGTCTACCCAACTATCTCTACCACAACCAAAATATCCTGCAAGTAATATAATTTATTCTCAGTGAAGGATTTGATGAAGATGTCTGCAACCTGCTGCTAAGTGGGGCATCACTGCAGTGAAATCACTCAATCATGAATCAATGACCGGATGTAATGCATGTGTATCTCGATATGCTTGGTTCTCTGTCTCTAAACTAGATCAATGGATATATGAATGGTACCCTGGTTGTCCAAAAATATGATAGTAAATATCTGATACTAAATCCCAAACTCATAAAGTAAACCCTGCAACCAAATACACTATGTGGCAGCATTCATTCCCCCCCTTGTACTCTTCCTCTGATGTAGATAAAGCAATAGCTTCCTGGTTCTTACTTTACCAACAAAGTGGACTGGAACCAAAGATGAATACATACCTTGAGGTGGAATTTCGGTCTATGTCATCCCCGACCCAATCGGAATCTGTGTACCCAACCAAAGATAGAGGAGAATCAGTTGCATAATAAATACCAAAACTGGGAGTGCCTTTTACATACCGAAGGATTATCTTAGCATCTTTCCAATGAAGCTCATGGGGATCCTGCATATACTTGGAAATAACACTCACTGCATAAGAGAGATTAGGACGGGTATGTGTGAGGTACAATAAGCCCCCTACCAACTACCGATAGAGAGTATTGTCTACCAAAGGAGTAGTCACTCCATCCTCCAATCTGACCCCAGAAAGAAAAGGTGAACCAACTAGATTACACTGTGTCATCTGAAACCTGTCAAGTAGATCTAGTGCATACTTGGTTTGTGCCATCTCGATTCCTGAATTAGACTATGACACTTCAAGACTAAGAAAGTAATGCAACAAACCCATATCACTCATGGAAAATCTATCATGTAAGGTAGTCTTAACCCATGCAATATCTGATAAAGCACTCCTTGTGATTAGTAAGTCATCTACGTATAGAACAATCAGAAAAAGGGTTTCATCATGGCAAAGAATATAAACATTAGGATCCGATTTACGTCTATGAAATCCATGAGAAAGCAAAAAATAATCCATTTTTTCATACCAAGCTCGAGGAGCCTGTTTGAGCCCATATAATGATTTCTTTAAACTAAATACAAGAGAAGAGTCATGAACATACCCATGTGGAGGCTCCATATATATCTCATCCTTCATATCTCCTTGAATAAAATCACTCTTCACATCCATGTGATAGACTTCCCAGTGTCAATAAGCCGTAATGGCCAAAACTAGCCTGATGGACTCCATTTTTGTAACTGGTGAAAAAGTATCGGTATAATTAATGCCATGTACCTGAGAGTATTCTTTAACAACAAGACAATATTTATACTTACTTGTCTCACCATTTTAATCCATCTCTGTTTGAAATATCCATCTGCATTGAACAAGCTTTCTTCCTTTCGAAAGTGGAACGAAATCCCAGGTTTGGTTCTCCATGAGAGCACTGTACTCCTCATCCATAGCAGCTTCCCAGAAGGGGTTTCTCATGGAATTTGTATATGATTATGTATCTGATACAAGTGACATATATAAATGTATTGGAAGAAACTTCTTTGTGTCATCCAAGGTAGTGGGGGCCTCGAAAAATTGTGATCTATTCCTCCTTGGATCTGTCAGGTTGTCGACTAGTTCACCAACATCATGCAAAGTATTTTTGGCCCAAACTGGTAGGGGATCTAGAGAATCCATGTCCTTCTCATAAAACTCTTTATATGATCCAATTACCTTCTCATCATCATTATCTGAAGTTCTCGAATGAGCATAAAAACCCTCTTCAGTTGTTTCATGCAAAAGATCCCCGACAAGGTGATCTAAAACTGCATGTAGTGGACCCTCTTCAAACTTCACACTTCGCTCAATGAAAAGTGAATTAGTAGATGTTTGTAGAAGCATATAACCTTTGACACCTTCAGGGTATCCAAAAAATATGCATTCAACACTCTAAGGATCTATTTCCCTTCGTTTTTCAGATGGAATATGGGTCCATGCGTGACAACCAAAAATTATGAAATGAGAGACTTTTGGTTTCTTACCACACCAAGCTTCGAAAGAAGTGATTACCTTCATTGATTTGTGAGGAAAATAGATATGAATGTATTCTTCACAATTTATGGCTTCATCCCATAGCTTCAGAGCCAATGATTTCAACATCAACATGCAATTTTCCATCTCTTTCAGTGTCTGATTATTTCTCTCGGTGACACCATTCTGTTGCAGTGTGTAAGGAATTGTATGTTGGATCTCGATGCCCGCTTCGGAACAAAGTTGCTACATATATTTTATAACATACTCACCTCCATTATCAATATTAAGGATCTTAATCCTTCCCTTAGAATTTTTCTCAATGATGATGTAGACCTATCGACCCTCGGGTCAAAGTCCGCTCACAAGATCATTCGATTTCCCCTTGAGCCAAAATGGCTCTTTCGATTCCCTGTTGGAATATAAATTCAATCGATCCACAGATCCTTTCGGGAAACTCCCCTATGAGAACAACACTATGCATGAGCTCCACCTCCTCCGAGCGACCACAACGCTATGACCAAGGGCCTAACCCCAAAGTCCTTTGTCGCAACCTCGCGATCTCGCGAGTTAGTGGGTCAAAGCTCTTGACTCTTCCTCTCCAATATTGCGATACCCGAGATCAATAAATGGGTATAGCTCCCTTCTGTCAGCGCCCTTTTCATATGACCACCGGCTAGGCTAAGCTCTAGCTCCCATCGCGACTTCGTGACTTTGCAAGTCGAAGGGTTGAGTCTCTGTGCTCTTCTCGTGCGAACCTCCGAGACTTGAAAGTTAGCGAGGGTTGAACTTCCCTTCACACTTCTCATAACTCGCCACTTGGATTACCCAACTCCTGGGCTCTCACCTTGAGAAATTCTGAGTTCACGAGATCCGAATCCTAGACCCCTTCGGCACTTCGTCGATCCCTCGATCGCTGCCACCTGTCCTCCTCATATGGACGGTCCTGATATTCTCGCGACTTCGCTACTCGCGAAGTCAGAAGACTTCCCTCTATGACTCTCGATGTCTGAATCCCCGATATGGGAAATCTCGCGACACCTTTCCTCCTCTGGATGGACGACTCCGATTCTTTCGCGACTTCACCACTCGCAAAGTCTAGGCGCTCACCTCTATGAGTCCCGGTGCCTGGATCTCCGAAATGAATGATTCCACAACATGTGTCCTCTCACAGACAGACAAATCAAATCCCCTTTCGCTATTTTGGGACTTCTGATGTCGAGTGCCCAGACTTTCGTCCTCCAAACCCCCGAACTTTCGAACGCCGAAATCCCGATATCGACATCTTCGGGACTTTTCTCCACTATTTTCGATGGTTTAAACCTCGAGCTCCTGGACACGAATCCACGGTTCAGATCTTCTCTGCTGATCTGACGATAACTGTTTCTCCTCCTCAGCTTTGGCGCTTTTCTTCCAACACTTGGAAGAATTCCAAAATGTTCAAAGGCCTCAACCTTTGTTTCTTTTCCCTGCGAGCTCTTCACCTTGAGTCTCGCCTGCGTTCTAAAAGACGCTACTCCTCCTGAGCTTTCACTCCTGAATCCTTGAAGGATTTTGTGATTCCTATGCCTCTATAGATTCTTCACGCACACAAAGGTGTTATCCCTTGAGAGCTTCTCCGAGACTCAGACTCTTAAGGAACTCAGTCCTTTTTCCTTCTCCCTTAGATGGATAATTTGGATGCCCTCCTGGCTATCCTTCACTCAAGCAACCTTTTATTGAGTGCTCAGGGTGTTCAACAACCCTGAGAAGATCCTTCAGTGGATTCTTATTCAAATTTATAGAAATCAACAGAGTCCTCTTCCTGTATGTGCCTACCTATACACTGTCTCAATGCCCTCTTGGCAGAGTGTCAAGAATCCTCAGATGATTTTGACTTCTTAAGAACTCATAGAAGAGTTCTTCTTCTGTGCACTCCTTACGCCTTCTCAATGCCCACTTGGCAGAGCTTTACATAACTCCTCAGATCTTCTGTCTGCAACTGTGTCGTGCCTACACAACCTTGCCTCCTAAGGTGTTCAACAACTTCCAAGGTCTTCCTCGAGTTGATGATTTCAGCTACTATGCCCACCTGGCACGTCTTTGTCTGAATCCACAAAGTTCAGAAGTGCTTCAGTGCACTAGTATTCAGAGACCGCAGTACTCTGTCATGCCCTCCTAGCATGAAACCACAAAGAACCTCTCAAGCCTAAAATCAAAACAACTCCAGCAAATGCAAACCTACAACATACATTCACAACATATAAAGAACACTCAAAGACATTCATTCAATAAATAAATTATGCAGGAAAAATTGCTTCTTTGTATTAAATGGAAAATGCCTATTTTACAAGGGTGTTCTTGAGCAAAGACTTTAACAGAGTCTCGGCTCCTTCTCTACGCACACTCGCTCTCTCTTGTGCATACCCTCTCTTTTTATCTCTTTACAAAATGAGATATAATGATCTTTTACATGAGGGGGCTCTTAGATCTCTTCCCTCCACACTTACCTACCCTATTCAATTACATTGAATGGGCTGTCTAGTCCACAATCTGGATCTAGATCTCAGCATTCAAACATTAAAGGCCTACCTACTTCTACGCCTGTGCAAAGCACGACCTCATGGATCAAAGCCTAAAACATTTAATTACATTCAATTTCAAAATTGAAAACAAGGGTTGCGCCTCTCTTCAGCCTTGAATGCATGTGCTGACATGGCTGGCTGACGTGGAGAGATGCTCCTGCATCATACTCCTTAGCTACAAAATTCATGAGCTCCTGCTCATGAGCTTCCACCCTCATCTTTGGAAATCCTCATGGATCCCAAATCATCTTCTGGAGTTGTCTCCTCACTCCACTTCTTTGTTGTTGTTGCTTCTGCTATGCTACTGCTGCTACTGTTGCTTTTCTTCCCAGCTCCTCCTTGCTGGCAGTCTATGCTTACTCTACCATCAGCTTCCCGATCTTCTCGATCACTTCATCCAGCTGCTCTAGTGGATGGCTCTGTTCACGCAGTCTCCTCAGCTATAAAAATTGACTGCAATTGGGCAGATCACCATGATCTCCCATGCCATCCTCTTCATCTTATTCTGTGGCCTTAACTTTCCACCCTTCTGCAAAGTTTAGATATACAGTCTTCATCATCTTTTTAGCTCCCTGGCTAAAATCTCTGAGTGATTCCGCACAATGCTCCTTTGCCAATACCTGCTCATGGCAGTCACCTGTTGGCTCTGGATTGTTCAGCCAATCCTCTAGCATCTCTAGCTCCATCTCCCATAGAGTGATCAATCTATCTGATTTTTCTTTGGCTTCTTCTGCTGTCAGCTTCAGTGCTACAACTTCCTCAGCTTCCTTGCTGAAAGTATTGAGCCATTCCTCAAAATGCTCATTTTTTTCTTCTTGGGCACCCTTAGATATCTGCTCAAATTCTTCTTTGACAGTCTCAGGTGGCTTTCCTGCTTCTGTTGTTGTTGCATCTACAACACATATTTCTGCCTCCCTTTGGGCAAATGGTGGGAATATCTTAATTCCCCCAATCATTAGAATATTCCTTAGATGTTCCTCTTCTGTCAGCTCCTCAGGCTGATTCAAACTCACCTCTGAGTTTATGAGACTCTTAGATAGTCTCATCTTCTCATCCCTGCCCACCTGGAAATATGGGATTTCCCTGCTACCCTCCTGGCAGTCTATGGAATCAACTGATCCCATCTCTATTCCCTTGCCCACCTGGCAAATTGGAAACTCTTGGTTGCCCTCCTGGCACTCTATGAGACCCTGCAGTGATCTAGATCCACTTCCCACCTGGCAATGTGAAATTCCTTGGTTTTCCTCATGACAGTCTATGAGATCCTGCAGTGATATCAACTCTTTGCCCACCTAGAAATTGGGAATTACTTCCTTGCCCTTCTGGAAGTCCTTGATATCTTCAGCTGATCCCAATTCTTCCTCCCTATTGAGGCCTCTCCCAGTCTCTGGTTCACATATATGAACCCTCTCTTCTAGTCTGTCGAGGTTTTTAGCATGCCTCAACCATCCTCTTAACAACCTACACTGTCTTTTATCCATAAACTCCTTGACTGGCCATTTTACTTTCATCTTCATGGGCCATTCATATACCCATCTTGACCTGGTGTTCTGTTGCATCCGAAATGCAAGATTTTCCATTTTTTCCCCTATATCAGTGAGCTCTTAATCTATTTCATATATTCTCATCAGCTCTACGTCTTTCCTTTCAGCGTATCTATAGCCTTCAGTAGCCATATCGTTGTCCCTGTCTACTCTCCTGGAAAACCTGCTGCTATTATTCTGCAAACAATCACCACAGAGTTTTCAGCACTTTGTCTTCCTTCTTGCTCCTCCTGGCACTTTGTCTTCTTTTGCCATCTTCTTCTCTACCTGAAATCTACAGACAGAGTTCTCGCTCTGATACCACTTTCCTACGTTCTAAAAGACACTACTCCTCCTAAGATTTCACTCCTGAATCCTTGAAGGATTCTTTGATTCCTGCGCCTCTCTAGAGTCTTCACGCACACAAAGGTGCTATCCCTTTTGAGCTTCTCTGAAACTCAGACTCTTAAGGAACTCAATACTTTTTCCTTCTCCCTCAGATGGATAATTTGGATGACCTCCTGGCTATCCTTCACTCAAGAAACCTCTTGCTGAGTGCTCAGGGTGTTCAACAACCCTGAGAAGATCCTTCAGTGGATTCTTCTTCAAATTTACAGAACTCAACAGAGTCCTCTTCCTGTCTGTGCCTACCTGCACACTGTCTCAATGCCCTCCTGGCAGAGTGCCAAGAATCCTCAGATGATTCTAACTTCTTAAGAACTCACAACATAGTTCTTCTTTTGTGCACTCCTTGCACCTGCTCAATGCCCACCTGGCAGAGCTTTACAGAAATTCTCAGAGCTTCTATCTTCAACTGTGTCTCGCCTACACAACCTTGCCTCCTGAGGTGTTCAACAACCTCCAAGGTCTTCCTCGAGTTGATGATTTTAGATACTATGCCCACCTGACACGTCTTTGTATGAATCCACAGAGTTCAGAAGTGCTTCAATGCACTGGTATTCAGAGACCGCAGTACTCTGTCATGCCCTCCTGGCATGAAACCACAAAGAACCTCTCAATCCTGAAATCAAAAAAACTCCTGCAAATGCAAACCTATAACATACATTCACAACATATAAAGAACACTCAAAGACATTCATTCAATACAGAAATTATGCAGGAAAAACTACTTCTTTGTATTAAATGGAAAATGCCTGTTTTACAAGGGTGTTCCTGAGCATAGACTTTAACAGATTCTCGTCTCCTTATCTACGCACACTCGCTCTCTCTTGTGCATACCCTCTCTTTTTCTCTCTTTACAAAATGAGATACAATGATCTTTTTACATGAGGGGGCTCTTAGAGCTCTTCCCTCCACACTCACCTACCCTATTCAATTACATTGAATGGGCTATCTAGTCCAAAATCTAGATCTAGATCTCAGCCTTCAAACATTATAGGCCTACCTACTTCTACACCTATGCAAAGCACGTCCTCATGGCTCAACAGCCTAAAACATTTAATTACATTCAATTTCAAAATTGAAAACGAGGGTTGTACCTGTCTTCAGCCTTGAATGAACACGCTGACATGGATGATTGGCTGGCTGGCTGATGTGGAGATATGCTCTTGCATCAAATGAGTTCTTTAAATTCTTTAAAATATTGAAAAACTTAAAATTTCAATGTCAAAAAATACACCCATGTGAAGAGAGAGTAGTCGTTGATAAAAGTGAGTACATACCAATATTTGTTGATTGAGGGCTCAGGGAAGGGTCCCATGACATCACTATGAATCATATGAAGAGGTGAGGATTCCCTCCATTCTTTTCCTTTGTTAATTTTTTTTCTCGAGATGCTTACCAAGAACGCAGCCCTGACAGATCCCATTGGAAAATTTGATTTGAGGCAAACCGGTTACCATGTCTTCTTTGTTGAGTTGATGCAAGTAACTATAATTAAGATTCCCAAATATACCATTCCATAACCTTCTCTATTCATTATTATGATTCAAAAATGTTGTACATACATATTTGGGAATGAAATGAGAGAAGGAATACAACCGAGAATGATGATCTGCAACACCGTGAGCTACCCGAGACCCTTTTTTTAAGTCCGAAATCTCCACTGAACCCGGATAGAATTAGACCTTTCTTCTGGAACCTTAATGTGTGATATATGGAAATAAATTTCATGGAAAACAAGGGGACATGAAACACATTATCAAAATATTCCCTTTCCAAAGAAACTACACCTTTACCACATACCTCAATCAGTGTGTTGTCTCCCATGATAATAGAAGGTCATGTGCACTTTTCGATGGATGAGAATGATTATTTCTTTGAAACCATATAATTTGAAGCACATGAATCAAGGATCCAAGTTGATGGGGAGGATGTGACAACCATCAAAGCGTGACCATCACTAGATTTTCCTCTTCCTTTGATTGGTTTTTCTTCATCCTTCTTCCTTGCATTTGTCAGGACCATGAGATTGTTTTGTTGTAGCATCTTCACCATCTCATCTATAGTTTTCCTCATACAAGAATATTCAGGATAATAAAATTTTGAAAATATCTACATTTACGTCTTTCGTTTCTCTTCTTCCCTTTGTGATCTGAAGAAGATTCATCCATTGGTTTCGAGAACTTTTCCATTCTAGCCTCGAGGTTTTTGCCTTTCCCCTTTCTCCGATCTTTCAAATTTGGTTTGATTGCTTCGTTTTCTGAAAGAGAATGATCTCTAGAACCCTTTATGGAGCCCATGGAAACTAATTTTTCCTACTCTTGAGTTAGTGCTTCAATAAAATCATCTAAAGAGGGCATTTTCCACTTCAGAGTTGTTTATTTCGAAGCATGAAAGGAGGAAACAAAAACTGAATAATCGAGACCTAGTTTTGAGAGAACGGAAAGGATGCGTTGCTCATCCTTTTTATCTACTTTGCACTCTATAATCTGAAATAAAATAGATTTAAATTTTGTAAAATTTTCTTTCAAAGCATCAAAATTTGATGGATTCAAACCTATGAGCTCGTTCTGCAGACTGTAGGCTCGAAGTTCATCCTATTTGTCGAACAATTGTTCCAGCTGTTGATACTAAGAGGGGGGTGAATCAGTATCAAGTATAATTTAAAAAAAAATTAAAATTATACTTAAACCATTCAATTATATTCAATGAGAAATGAACAATAGTATAATATTTACACCCATACACCACAATACACCATGCACAATATATGAGAAATAATCAATAGTTATTTTTCAAGGGAAGTAATGACTTCCAAAGGTAGCTACAAATTCCAAATGTAAAGGGAGGGATAAATCTCCATGAGGAATATACAATCCACAAAACTTTCCCCTTCCTTCCACCCAAGAATATATGAGAGATAATTAAACATTACATTAAATCATCACCATCAACCAACCATCACATAGAACCTGATAATGCTTCCTGAGACATCTTCAATTTCTGCAATTATTCAATTCATGGAATACTCTGATCTTGTATATAATATTACTCAATGTATTCTCTGAAACTTCTCCAAGTTTCACTCATTGAATCCTCCCCAAAAAGAAGTTATAGAAATAATGGTAGACTTTATTCAATTCTGGTTTATTTAGGAGAGAGAACTTGTACATAATGCCCCACACTCAATATTTAACATCATATTTTGAAACTCACACAAAAGAAACTACAGTCTGTACTATTTCCAATGAGATTGGTTTCACTTCATTTGGAGTCTCTATGAAGCATTTATGAGTGTTTTACCCGGAACACCTGTTTATTAACTAGCTTCAGGAATGGTAAAAAACCCTATCTTCCACGGAGTGTATCTCCATAATTATAGAAAATAAAGAGATGAAAATTTTACCATAGGTACCTTGATATTTCTTCGATACCATAGCAACGTCACCATATGAATCGTTCTAGAAAAAAATTTATATCGAAAATTGTAAGATGGCCTGTAAATAACATACCTTAGAACACATCACCACAAGACTTCATCCTTCCTTGAAATCCGACCTTCTTTACTTATGATTTCCTATGAAATTCAACTTGTGTATCAAATGAATGTATAATGATATTTATTTATACCATTTATGTCACTTCCTTTTAACATTAGGGTCGACCTGACACTTTCATTATTTTGTAATTATTTTCTTTAATTATCTTCAGGGCCTACATGTACTTCCTTCTTCAATTCACTTTGTCATATTCAAAAATTCATTTCTCCTCAACCATGAGGATCCACATGAC
>JZKD02S1648212.1:20467-40168 GCA_000966675.3 Picea glauca | reverse complement strand
TCAATGACAACAACCAATCTTCCAACAATCTCCCCCTTTGTCATTGATGGAAACACTCATGCTCCCCCTATCATCATGATCCCAATTTCTCTCCCACTTTGACATCAATGGAAAAGGGTAGGGATTCTCCCCCTGAGTTCAATGGCATAAGGTGACCTTTTTCTTTGGGGTTGCTCCCCCTGAACATGTGGCACTCAATAATACTTCATCCTTATTTTTGGTCTTTGGGACCTTTTCTTCCTTGGAATCCTTTTATGTGGCTTTTGTCTTCTCTCTATTCTTCATGTCTAGGATGTATATGTTGTTCAGTCTTCTTGTTGCAGTTTCAACCAATCTTCCTGAGTCATTTTCTTTGATTTTACATTTTCGGGAGTCAAACATAAGAGTGTATCCTTGATCACACATTTTACTAACACTGAGTAGATTACGCTTCAATTCTTCAACTAATAGGACATTCTTTTCTTTTACATTTTTTCTTCCAAGATCTACTACACCTTCTCCAAGTATTTTGGTAGATGAATCATCTCCAAATGCAACATTGCCACCCTTTCTCTTCAAGATGATGAATTTGTCTTGATCCCCAATCATGTGTGAAGAACATCCACTGTCTATGTACCATTCATCTCCTTCTTTACATTCTTCAGCGGTTAATGCTATTCAACAATCTTCATTGTTTGGAATTTCTTTCCTTCTCCATATTGTGGTTGTCATAGGGACATCTTCATTCATATATCTACAATCTCGTGCTTTGTGACCAAGATAATTATATTTGTAGCATACAATATTTTTTTCCATCAATGGGGAAAATGAATTATAACCTTTGTTGAAAAAACCATGATTATTTCCATATCTTCTATTTACACCATTCATGTTTCTTTTGTATTTGTTCCTTTCATTGATTCTGTAATCAATTTGCTTATGTCCAACATTTTTGCAAGTATAACAATGAACAAGAAAGAAATTTTGATACCTTGGAGTAAGTGGCCTTCTTTGTGATTTATTCCATTTGGGTTCATGATCTACTCTTCAGTAGTTTCTTTCATACTGATTGAAACTTCTTTGATTCCTGAAGATAGGAGGTGTTCTTGGATATTCATCTCTTTTATAATCATTCCTTCTTTCTGGTATCCTGGTCCAATTCTCATCAACTGTCTGTGTAGCTCTTCCTTCAACCTTCTTGTTGTTATTTGCATCTTATTTGTATGAAGTTTCACCCATGAATCCAATATGTGTTAATTATTTTGGCACTTGAGAGTTTCTTAAGCTCTTCCTCAATGCGACAACTTCTTGTTCAAGTTTCTCACAATCTTCTTCTTTCTTCATCATTTGGACATTCCTTACTTTTCCTATTCTTCTTTCTTCCTCGAGTAGAGTTTTCAAGGAAATGTTTTCTTCTCTTAGTTTCTCAAAGTATTCTAATTGTTTATTCAAGCTTACAACTATCTTTTCACAACTACCCAATCCACTTCTTATTTTTCTATGCATGTCTTTGAGCTTGCTATTTTCAATCTCAACATGCTTCAATTTTTTAAGATTCTCATCTTCTTGTTGAATAATTTATGCTTCATGATTTTCTTCTTCTTCATTGGAATTTTCTTCTTCAGTGTCATTTCTTTCAATCCTTGGATGAAAACATTCAAATTCAACATGTCGTACTCCTTCACAATTAAAGAAAAATAACTGACCTCTATTTTTTTCTTTGAAATCTGAGATATTGTAATTTGCTTCAACTTCTTCTTCTTCTTCTGCTTCTTCCCTTGCATAAAGGTCTTGTAGCTTGTCCCAGATATATTTTTATGATGCACATGATCCCACCTTGGATTTCACTGAATCTGTCAATCCATCCAGGATGGTATCTATTGCCAATTTGTTGCTCCTTTTTTCTTCCTTCTAACCTGCAGTCTCTGGTTTCGTCAAAGCATTGTATCCTGAAGCAAATGCGAACCAAACATATGCCCCAAGAGATTTTAAGTAAGTTTATATTCTGTTACTCCAGTATTCAAAATTGCTTCCATCAAATGGTGGAATCCCATTTGGAATTTTGTCTTCCATTTCTTGTTAGGATATTCCTTCCAGTGGTTAAACTGTACTAAAGGTAACCCACTCTGATACCAATTGTTGATACTGAGAGGGGGTTGAATCATTATAAAGTATAATTTAAAACCTTTTTCAACTTATACTTAAACCATTCAATTATATCCAATGAGCAATGAACAATAGTATAAGAGTTACACCAATACACCATGCACAATATATGAGAAATAATCAATAGTTATTGTTCAAGGGAAGTAATGACTTCTAGAGACAGCTACAACTTCCAAATGTAAAGGGAGGTCTAAACCTCCAAGAGGAAGATAAAATCCTCCAATATCAAGAGAGTTTTTAACTCTCCATCCTTGCCCCTTCCTTCCACCCAAGAATATATGAGAGATAATAAAACTTTATATTAAATCATCACCATCAACCAACCATCACATAGAACCTGATAATGCTTCCTGAGACTTCTTCAATTTATGCAATTATTCAATTCATGGAATACTTTGATCCTATAGATAATATTACTCAATGTATTCTCTTAAAATTCTCCAAGTTTAACTCCTTTAATCCTTCCTATAAAGAAGCTATAGAAAGAATGGTAGACTTTATTCAATTCTCGTTTATTTAGGAGAGCAAACTTGTACAAAATTCCCCACGCTCAATATTTAACATTAGATTCTGAAACTCACACACAATAAACTACAGTCTGTACTCTTTCCATTGAGATTTGTCTCACTTCATTTTGAGTCTTTATGAATACGTTATGACTATTTTACGTGGAACACCTGTTTATTGACTAGCTTCAGGACTGGTCAAAAACCCTATCTTCCACATAGTGTATCTCCATAATTATAGAGAATAAAGAGATGAAATTTTTACCACAGGTACCTTGATATATCTTCTCAATACCATAGAAATTTCACCATCTTAAGCGTTCTATAAAAAACGTTATATCGAAAATGGTAAGATGACCCGTAAATAACATACCTTAGAACACATCACCAAAAGACTTCATCCTCCCTTGAAATCTGACCTTCTTTACTTCTGATTTACTATGAAATTAGAATTGTGTATCAAATGAATGTATAATGATACTTATTTATACCATTTATTTCACTTCCTTTTAACATTAGGGCCGACCTGACACTTTCTTATTTGGTAATTCTTTTATTTAATTATCTTCAGCGCCTACATGTACTTCCTTCTTCAATTCACTTTGTCATATTCAAAAATTCATTTCTCCTCAACCATGAGGATCCACGTGACATGCCACATACCACCAGAAACAACATGATGTATATTATCCATCCATGGGTGTTTTATCTGCATGTGCATTGTCCTTCATTTCCAAATAACTTCATCAATCTTGTGGTCCAAAACCAATGACTAGGGTTGACATCAATGACAACAACCAATCTTCCAACACCAACTTGGTCCAGACCTCATTGGGGGATGATGGGGTGTTGACATGGAACATCAAGTATCTTGATATGGAGAGAAATATCATCCCAAAGGCCTCATCCATTCTATTGAAATACTTTTCCTTCTCCACAACATTCGTTGACTCAACTTCCGTACCCATTGTTATCTGGTGGATACCTTATCTTTGGAGAGAAAGGGTGATCCCAACTTTCCATTAAAAGTATTTAAATGCAGTTAGGAAAAAATGCTTTGGTTTAAGGTGTTGATCCATTTATTTTTCTTCCTCCTTTGATGATCTTTCACCTACAAATAGAACTAGTATGCCTCTCCCTCAGATTCCCTGAGGCTCTGATACCATGTAAAATTCTAAGACCCGAGAGATTTAGAATTCGATGAGAAAAATAATACTAATACAATGAATTTTCAAGTAAAAAAAGAAGAGAGATATAGAGAACAATTTACTCCACAAGAATGAATGTATTCACAATATCAAAATTACAATGAGATCAATTCAATATATAGAGAGGAATTGATCTTGTCACTAATAATAACAACTACCACTAAAATAACAAAACCAGTGAAAAAATAGCTAAATCACATGCCTAAACCTATAAAATAGATAACCCACACATAACATGAGTATGATAGGCTAAAGAGTTCGCTATCCCTAACTAATTATCTAAATAAAGCAAGTTTACTAAAGAAAGGGGACAAATTCCTAAAAGCAAGGGACAATTTCCTTGATTTAAGGAGGAAGTGTGCTTTCCTTCCTTTAGGGTTTTAAAATTTGCATGGAGGTAGGAAAGGAGTCATTAAGTGGAGTTCTAATTAAATAACTCAAGGTTAACTCCATGTCATAGGGTACATATCCCTAAATTTAAGGAAACCTCCCTAAAATCAAGGAAAGTGTGTCCTACCCTTTCTAGAAGGTCAAATCAAGTGAGGAAAATTACATTGGGATGCATTAATCAAGGTCTAGGTGCCTAAGACAAGTAATACACCAATGGAAGTTCAGATTATGCTCTAACACTCAAAACCCTCACTAAAATTAACTTTATGACATCATTGGCATGCTAATTGTATCTTAATGCTTTGCATACTCATTGGATAACTTGCTTCTATCATAAAGTGAATGCAACAACAATTAAGGTTGCAATTTATTTGTGCATACTACTTAATATTGTGGAAAAACTTGACTAGAAATTTTGTTTAACAATTGGATATTGTTCCCCTTGTTATAAGCTAAATTCTAAGAATCAATTTCTAATTTTATGGGTTGTATTTCCTATTGCTTTTATAGAATACTTATTGCTGATATAGATTGGTTTACTACTATAATTTTACAAAAACAATTGGTTTCACTTGATGTTTAGTGTCTAAAGGTGAATAGTATGCAATTTAACTTGACAATTGATTATTATATGCATTGGAAAGTTTCTTGTCTCGTACAAGTTTCTCAATTACCTTGCGCAAACAATATCACCCTTCATATTTTACTAAGACCTTTCGTATCACATATAAGACCTATCCTATCACATCTAAGTGACCAATATAGGGGGATATATGCTTGGCTAATATTACTACTTGATCCCTTAAGGTCCCTAGGGAAGCCTCTCTTGTATTGGACCTATTTCCTTCACTAAAATAAGGGAAGGATATGCTTGGGTGACATTGGTAGATACCTCCAATTGTTACACAAGATTGGCATCTTGTGGAGGGTTTTTTAGAAGTGTGAATCTCGTGATAACATTTTCATGTCATTGTCAAGGATAATTGTGTCATTATTCCTACCAAATCTCCTTGGTAAGCTTACCCCAAAGGCTCTTCTTACAATCTTACTTGGTGAATCCATTGAAGGAAGAATCACTTCCTTTACCTTTTTATGATCCTCCTCTAGAGATATCATGTCACGAATCCACTAATCTCCAGTGTTGAGAACACTAACGAAAGGAAAAAGAGGAGATCTCCTCATCCTACCAAGGCTTATAGAAGGAATCCTCGAAATAATTATCCTATTATCAAATCCTTATTTGGTGGAAGATTTCATTATCTCCAATGGCTCAATGGTCATGGATATTCAAGATCTTCAAGCCTTTATATATGCCTTCAATCCTAGGATACCCTCATAACATGCTTGCAAAGTTTGAGAAGTGGTTGCCTAAATTTTATGGTAATGATGTCACTACTAGTGAAGAACGCTTGCAAATTTTTCGACATGTTTTAAAACTCATCCCATTCCGGATGAAGAGGAGAAGGTACTCTTGAGACTCTTGTCTACTACCTTTGTTGAAGATGATAGGAACTGGTACAATAACCTCTCGGATAAAGGTATAAAAATTTGGGAATATTTTCATAAGGTCTTCATGAAAACATGGAGCACTAAGGGTGATCCTAAATACATGTTGTTGTTTCAAATTGGTGAGAATAAAAAGAAAGAGAACGATACCATTAAGGAATTTGATACTAAATTTTAGAGGTTGCTTCAACAAATTCCTGACAATATTATCCCCAATAAATATTCTCCCACTTTCATTTATGTCAAAATTTACCAAGGATGGTTTGGGTTTATGCTTAAGGACAAACATCCAACAACTCTCAAAGAAGCTCAAGAACAATTTGTCTGGATTGAGGTAAATATTTATTCTTCCTATATTGAATCTTTCTATGCCCCCAAAGACAAATCCAAGACTAATCCTATAAATTTGCATAGCATTGAACCTACCTAAGATAAGTGCTCCACGAGCTCAAAAAATTGAAGAAGACATAAATGGCCTTGCGCAAACCTAAACCTTGTTGATGAAAACAATTTCTAACATGGAAATGATTCAACAATAGATGGTAAGACTTCCATACAAGGGCCAACCAAAAAGTACAAATCAATTCTGGAAGCCCAAGCATCCAAATGAAAAAAAGGTTCCTAATACCCTAGCGCCTGCTAATGTCATAGACTTAGAAGAGGCCCCTTGGTATCTGACTTGTGGGGATGCACATTGGGAACATGAATTCTGAAGGAATAAACCTAGTGAAGAGGACATTGATTACATGAACTTATGTGACACATTGGCACCTATCTATACTCTATTTTCTGAAGAATACTTCAATGTGACCCAAGAACAACTTGAACAAAGAAATAATGAGGCCACTAGAAAATCTAGAATGGAAATCCTAAGCCAAATGGATGAAGAGTCAAGGTAAAAATGTAGGAAGAGGATCTACAAGTTTATACTAGACAAAAGAATGCACCCCAAGATCCTCCTAATGATCCTATATTTAATCTTCCAAGATATCCTATACCATCAAATTATAAAGTGCCTCCTCAACCAATATTTCCTAATAATGACGAGATAAACTTGAACATTGACATGGCTGGTATACTGGAAAAATTTAACATATATGTACCTATCATAGAGATAATCAAGATCCCCTCCATGACAAGCAAGATAAAATATTTCTAAAGGTACAAGGTGAATCTAGGGATCCTCCTATATTGTTACAGTCGAACCATCTTAGGTGAAGTAATGAGGATTACCCACCTTTCTTTATTTCTCTAGAGGTAAATAATATGTGGCTTAACAACTATATTCTTGATTCTAGGGCATATGAAAATGTCATGAAAATGAAGGTCATGAAACAATTCGGCTTGGAAATCACAAGACCTTACAAGAATGTTTGTGGAATTGATTCTATGGAAATTTGGGTATATGGTTTGATAGAATACTTACAAGTTCTCCTTGCAACATATCTTGAGATAGTTATTGTGACGGATGTTGTAGTCCTTGATGTGCTTGATAATTGGGGAATGATTTTATCAAGGAATAGGGATACAACATTGGGTGGTATTTTATAAATGGACCTATCATATGCCATCATTCCTATGGGAAAATATGCCAACACTATCTTGTAAAATAAACCAAAGAATAGGAAGAAGATATATTCCCCTTTTGGTATTGACCTATATGACCTCCTTCAATAAGAAGATATCCTAGATGTAGTATGGCCTAAGAGGGAAGATATCAAAAGCAAATTGAAAAATACAAAGACAAAGAAATGGGTTCCATTACAATTCTAAAAAAGGGGAGTGAAGAAAATTTGCATAAGGATTATCAAAGGAATATTTATCTAATGAAGTCACATATTCCTTCTTTGGAACAAGAGAGAGAGATTCAATAAATGAAAGAATTTATTGATCCAAAGCGGGGGATTTTCAAGAACAAATATTGGTACTTACGTGGGACAAGAGAAAGGGAAAACCAAATATGAACAAGGAGTTTGATGATATATTGCAAGGCCCTTACAAAGTGAGACAAAATTATGTCGATGATTCCTATTACTTTTATACGCTAGAGGGAAGGAGACTACCACTACCCATTAGTGTGTCCCTTCTAAAACCCCATTATGGGGAAGAGACCTAACTTTCTGAAGATCAATATTAGAGTAGGTAGGATAGGTAGGTCATGTTGTGTGCTTGCATTGTTATATTTTACTTTTCAATGTTCATTGATTTACTATGCATTCATTTTATACTAGTTTAATGTTTAAATTATGAAAAAATAAAATAACATGGTTTTATATCCTCTTGACCTAGTGGATATTATCCTCCTTGTATTATTGATGTGGCCATGTTAGAATGTAGAGGGATTTTATAATGTTGTTGGTTGTAGGGCTTGGATTACCAGAGATGTTGAAGTTATCATGCACTCTACAGTGAGAACATGTCCCCATGTTGGAGCCAGATGTTACTCCCCCATGCCTAGGGGTAACTAAAGGATATTATGTATCATGGACCATAAAAAATACAATGATCTCAATGATGACGATGATAAAAACTTACACTCATGGAAGCCTAGTATTGCCTCTCAGATTTCTCTTTCACTCTTGATCAACAAATCTCATCACACCCAATCAACATAGTCTTTAGGAGATGGTGGTCCACTATCATCATGAGGTACATTAGTTATTTTTGTATATGATGTGTTGTGCTTAATATACTAGGAATTTGAATGAGGATCATTGGTTGAAGTTGGATAATGAATCATAATATCAAGAAGTTATGTTTGTTTCCTTGTTTCACCTTGGTGGTCATTGTTACCCCCCCCAAATTAGGGTTAATTAGAGGAAATCATGTCTCATGGACCACAATGAAGACAATGATCCCATTGACGATGATGATCAACATGCCACCATAGAAACCCAATAACTCCTCCTAGATTGCGTATTTTACTTTGGATTAGACAAGCTAATAATATCTAGTCAACTCAGTGTATGAGAGATGGTAATCGAACATTTCCATGGGATATGCTAGTCCTTGTTTTTTTAAATTTCAGACCCCACTCAGTTTCAAGTCTCGCTGATTTTCAGCCAATGTTTAATGCCCAAAACCAATTATATGACATCCAAATAAACTCTGGATATAAAAAACTTTTTCATAACTGGAAAATGAGGATTCTGAGCAATATTTAGTGTAGAAATAAAACCATATCAGCAACACCATACTCAAGAAATTTAGCATAGTGACTTTTGGTAAAAATGACGACCCTAGAAAAAAACACAAGGGAAAAACCACTGAGAGAGGGAGTTTTCATTATTTAAGACCTTCAAAAAAAATATTTTACAACATATTCATCTTCAGAAATTTATTGACAAACTTATCTCCAAAACTGTGCCAAATCTTCACACAAAATCTGAGCCAAACTCCTTGAAATTTGTGCCAGAATTTATTGCACAAAAGTACAGGTCTTCTCCTTGATATTTGTGCATCTTTCTTGCTATACAGATTCCTAGAAATCTGTGCCAACAACAACAACAATATTTTGGGCAATAAATGCTTATACAACCACCTTGAAAACTGTGCCAATCACCCAAAAATTTCACATAGAAATTATTCTCGATTTCTATGCATCAAAACGAATGTACGAATATTCAAAATCCATATGGTACATCCAGTGTCAGCTGGTTGTACCTTTACTCATTTTCTGTGTCAAAAACTCAGACGTACAGACTGTTGAAATCCGTACTGTATGGCCTGTAATTAATGTTGTGCCTCTCCTCGATTTATGTTCCAGTATAATGATGTACGGACTGCTAAAATCTATATTGTATGACCTACAATAAATGGTGTACCCTTGCCTTGAATTTCGTTCTAGGTTGCTGCCTCAAAAAACAATCCTTAGCTCTGCAAAAATGGCCTCCTTTCTCAAACTCAAATTTCTCTTCTCTTGCTCTCTCAAAAATGTTTTTATCTACCCAAAAATGGGTGCACCCTCCTACCCTAGTTGACCTCATGAGGGAAGGTGAAGAGTCATCTCATCCAACGGTTGAGATTAGATGAGATCAATGGTGGACATAAATTCACTTAAGTCACCCACTTTCCTTAAGTCTCAAAAAGTCACCTTTTAATTTGTCTCTCACAAATTAAATGACTAGGGTCCACATTAGGCACTTTCTCAACCCTTAGGCACCTAGGTTATGAGAAACACTTGCCTAGGGAATTTTTAATTATTTGAACACTCCCTCTTACCGAGGAAAGTGTTACTCACCACTCCAAGCTTGTCCCTAAAAAATACAAACTTGCCTTTGCCCAAGGCTTTGGTGAGTATGTCTGCAACTTGCTCATCTGTAGATATATATTTTAGCTCAACTTCTCCTCTCTGAACATAATACCATATGAAGTGATAACTAATCTCAATATGCTTAGAACTGTCGTGAAATAACATATTCTCAAAGAGTTTAATGCAACTTTCATTGTCATAGTAAATCAAAGTAGGCCTCAATTGCATGCCAAACAATCCCACCAACAACTTGCAAAGATAAAGATCCTCACAACTATCCTAATTGGAAGCCATATACTCAGCCTCTACAGAACTCAAAGCCACTTACTTTTTCTTCCAACTGAACCAAGACACCACTATTGAGCCCAATCCAAAACAACACCTAGAATTACTCTTCTGGTCACTAACACATCCTACCCAATCTGAATCTGTATATCCCACCAATCTAATTCCATCCCATCTCTGATATTCCAGGCCATAATCCATTGTACCAAAAAGATACTTGAGCACATGTTTTGCTGCCACCCAATGCACTCTCCTAGGATCCACCATCAACTGACTAAGAGTGTTGACAAAAAAACAAATATATGGCCTAGTATTGACCAAATACATCAAAGAACCGATCAACTGACGATATAATGTGGAATCAACCAACTATGACTCAGAAGAATGAAGCTTCTTCCCATTGGTAATCACGGGACTGGTCATGGGCCTAGAATCCTTCATCTGGAATCTCCTAAGAATTTCACAAACACACTTCCCCTGTCCTAGGAAGATGTTTCCATGCTCCTTCCAAACATCCAATCCCAAAAGATAGTGCATTAGTCCAATATCATTCATCTCAAACTCTGAAGAAAGGCTCTCCTTTTAGCTAGTGATGAGTCTCTCTTCCCCTATAATGAAAATACCATCCACATATAGAAACATTATGAGAGGATCCTCTCCAACCACAATGAAGTATAGGTTGGGATCCACCTCACTCTTCTCAAAGACAAACTGTTGCAAGTAGGCATCAATCCTCTAATACCAAGTTCTAGTAGTTTGTTTCATCCCATACAATGCCTTCTTCAGTCTACACACATGAGAATATCTCCCATGAATCTCAAATCCCAATGGATTCTCAATATACACCTCCTCCTATATGATACCATTCATAAATGTGATCTTCACATCCATTTGGTGGATCTTCCAACCCATCTATGCTACAATATATATCACTGACCTGATCAAGATATATCTAGAAACTGGTGCAAAGGTTTCATCACAATCAACTCCCTCAACCCATGAGAACCCCTGAGCCACAAAGAAATATTTGTACTTCTCAATGTTTCCAACTGTAACATACTTGAGTTTATAGAGCCACCTAGAAGTCACCACTGACTTCCCCTCAGGTATAGGAACAATTTCCCAAACATCATTCTTCATGATGGAATTGTACTCTTCCATCATGGAATCTCTCCAAAATTGTTTACTAGTAGCCTCCTCAAAAGTGGAAGGCTCAGGATCCCTGATATTTCTTACCATCGTGATGAATTTGCAAAATATCTCGGGAGGTTTACTCTCCCTCACATCCATCCTGGGATTCCCCACTAAATCATGTGCCTCCCTCAAAGTATCCTGAAGCCACTTGGGATTCCTCCTCTCTGAATTAGTTTCCCATGGAGGGGACTCTCCCTGCTCAACCCCATCACTTGAAGACTGTGACCCTGAAGTAGAATCTGGAGAGCTTGATCCTAAAACCTGTGGACCATTAACCTATGATCCTGACATCTGTGGCCTTATAACATGTGGACCAATCATCACAAAAAATGGTGTCCCTGAACTCTATGTAACTAAAGTCTGTTTCAGACTCACTTGAATTTGAGGTGATGACTGCTCACCCCTCTCTGTCCCTCATGACTTCCTAAAGGATCCATCCTCCTCAAATATCACATCCCTTCTCAAGACTGTCTTCCTCAAGGAAGGGATGTATATGCGGAAAGCCTTTGAAGTCTTGCTATACCTAAGAAATATCACCTTCCCTGTCATGGGTTCTATCTTTGTCATATTCTCACAAGGGACATGTGAATATGTTGTTGATACTGGGACGAGGGTGAATCAATATCAAGTAAAATTTAAAAACCTCTTCAACTTATACTTAAACCATTCAATTATATCCAATGAGAAATGAATAATAGTATAAGAGTTACACCAATACACCACAATACACCATGCACCATATATGAGAAATAATCAATAGTTATTGTTCAAAGGAAGTAATGACTTCCAAAGGTAGCTATAGCTTCCAAATGTAAAGGGAGGGATAAACCTCCAAAAGCAAGATACAATCCTCCAATATCAAGAGAGGGTTGACCTCTCCATCCTTTCCCCTTCCTTCCACCCAAGAATATATGAGAGATAATAAAACTTTACATTAAATCATCACCATCAACCAACCATCACATAGAGCCTGATAATGCTTCCTGAGACTTACTCAACTTCTGTAATTCTTCAATTATTGGAATACTCCGATCCTACAGATAATATTAATCAATGTATTCTTTGAAACTCCTCCAAGTTTCACTCCTTGAATCCTCCCCAAAAATAAGTTATAGAAATAATGGTAGACTTTATTCAATTATGGATTATTCAGGAGAGTGAAATTGTAAAGAATTCCCCACGCTCACTATTGAACATCAAATTATGAAACTCGCACACAAGAAACTCCAGTCTGTAATATTTCCAATTAAATTAGTCTCACTTCATTTGGATTATCTATGAAGAACTTACGATTTTTTTACCCGGAACACATGTTTATGACTAGCTTCAGGACTGATAAAAAAACCTATATTTGATAGAGTATAGCTCCATAATTATAGAGAATCAACAACTGAAATGTTTACCATAGGTACCTTGATATGTCTTCTCAATACCATATCAATTTCACCATTTGAATCTTTTTATAAAAAAAATTATAGAAAAAATGGTAAGATGACTTGTAAATAACATACCTTAGAACACATCACCAAAAGACTTCATCCTCCCTTGAAATCTGGCCTTCTTTACTTCTGATTTCCTATGAAATTAGAGTTGTGTATAAAATGAATGTACAATGATATTTATTTATACAATTTATGTCATTTCCTTTTAACATTAGGTCTGACCTGACACTTTCGTATTTTGAAATTCTTTTCTTTAATTATCTTCAGGGCCTACATGTACTTCCTTCTTCAATTCACTTTGTCATATTCAAAAATTCATTTCTCCTCAACCATGAGGATCCACATGACATTCCAAATACCACCCAAAACAACATGATGTATAATAACCTTAGGAAAAATAAATCCTAGGTGTGTGTGAAGTAACTCCAACACCCCCCCTGAACATCACTATGGTGAAAATAAAGATTGGGTCCCTGCAATGAGGCCATGTTAGGTACCCAAGTACAAAATATACACTAAAAATAAAGTGAGGAAAGAGGGAAAACATCATGGGAAAAAACCCCCCTCAAGGTACAATGTATGTAAAAAGAATAACTACAATTTCTAGGCAACTGTGTCCTTCACTCCAAGATGACCTCACAGAGAATGGAACTTCTCCTCAGTGAACGTCTTGGTGAAAATGTCTGTCGCCTGTTCTGCTTAAGGACATAACTATAAGTCGATGATCCCCTCATGTACTAATTCCTAGATGTAGTGCATGTGGATCTTGATGTGCTTAATCCGCTGCCTCTGAACTGGATCTCTGTAGAACTTCAGAGTGCTTTGGTTGTCACACCAGATGACGATCGACCGATGAAACTAAATGCCCAACTCAGTGAGAAAATGTTGTAGCCACATAGTCTGAATGGTTATGTTAACTACCCCTCTGTACTCTGCCTCAACTGAAGATAGAGAAATGGAATCTTTCTTCTTGCTTGACCAACAGATAGGCCCAGAACCAAGATTGAGTGAGTAACCATATGTGGACTTGGGATCAATGTTATCACCAGCCAAGTCAAAATCAGTAAACCCAATGAGATCTAATGTAGAGTCTGTTTCATAATGAATCCTAAAGGTGATGGTGTCATGTACATATCAAAGGATACGCTTTGCAACTTTCCAATGTAGCTCATGCGGCTCCTGCATGAACCTAGAAACTGCGCCAACTACATATGAGAGGTCTAGTCTAGAGTGTGTGAGATATAACAAGCTCCCCACTAGCTATCTGTACAGTGTACTATCAACCAGTGGAGTCTCCCCGCCATCCTCAAGTTTGACTCCTGATAGGAAAGGAGTCGGAGTAGATTTGCAGTCTGTCATGTGAAATCTCTCAAGGATATCTCGTGCATACTTGGCTTGAGATAGTTTGATGCCTGATGCATACTGAATGATCTCAAGTCCAAGGAAGAAGTGTAGCGGACCCATGTCTATCATCAAAAACATGTCATGAAGAATCCTCTTGACTGCAGCAATCACTGAATTTGAGCAAACGGTGATCATCAAATCATCGACATATAGAACTAAAAGTAGAAGTGAATTATTCCTCCTGAGGATGTAGACATTCGGGTCTGATTTACAACATACAAAGTTTTGTGACATCAGGTAGGAATCCATATTGGCATACCATGGCCTTGGAGCCTTCTTGAGGCCATAAAGTGACTTCTTCAGTCGACAGACCAAAGATGAGTCCTGCATAAATTCCTAGGGTTGCTCCATGTAGATATCCTCAAAGAGATCACCATGAAGAAATGCATTCTTCACGTCCAGCTGATGGAATTCCCATCCTTTGGTTGCCGCAATGGAAAGTGCCAATCATATTGAATCCATCTTCACTATTGGAGTGAAGGTCGCATCATAGTCAATACCATGAACCTGTTGAAAGACTTTGGCGACAAGCCTGGATTTGTATCTATTGATCTGTCCATCCGCTTCGCTCTTGGTCCTATAGACCCATCTGCATAACAAGTTTCCTCTGAGAAGGAAGGGGAACTAGATCCCAAGTCTAATTCTCAAGGAGGGAGTTGTACTTGTCTTGCATGGAAGATTCCCAAAAGGGATTTCCAGCAACCTCACCATAAGACTATGGATTTGAGGACTGAACCAAGAAAATATGCCTTGAAGGCAATGGTTCAGTGGCATTGAGTGCAACAGAAGGCTCCTCAAAATCAGATCAAGTCTTCCTAGTGTTGGTTGGATCACCAACAAGATCCCCTGCATCCTGAAGAGTATTATGTGCCCACTTGGGCCTCTGCTCTGGCTCCACAACTGCATCTAGATGCTTTGACTCTGCATCTGAATGTACTGACTCTGAATTTGAATCATCTAAGTGCTTTGAATTAGAACTCTCATCTAAAGAAGAGTAGGCATGTGTATGATCATCATCTCGAATTGGTGGAAGAGTGAAGGTCTCTGCATGCGGCTGTTGAGGTACAGGCGAGACACTTTCCTTGAATTGGACACTACTCTCAATGATGAGTCGGTCCGTGGAAAGATAAATAAGCCAATATACCTTCACACCGTCGAGGTATCCAACAAAAATTCACTCAATTCTTTGTGGATCAAGTTCCTTCCTCTTTTCAGAGGGAATCCAGTCCCATGCACGTGAACCAAAAATGCAAAATTGGGTCACTTCCAGTTTGAGGCCACTCCAATCCTCGTAGGGGGTCTTATCCTTGACAGATCTATGAGGAGATCTATTTTGTATGTATGTTGCACAGTTAATTGCTTCATCCCATAGTATCTATGGTAGTGACTTTGCATTTAACATGCAAGATGCCATCTCCTTTAGAGATCAGTTTTTCTGCTCATCAACTCCGTTTTGCTACAGATTATAGGGAACTATGTGCTGCAATTGAATCCCTACCTCATGGAAAAGATTGTGGATATAATGATTCACATACTCTCCCCCATTATCAGTTTGGAGGACTTTGATCTTCTTTCCGGACTGTGTCTCAACCAAAGATTTGAAATATTTGAGGTGTTCAAAGACGTCGAAATTTTACCTGAGAAAGTAGATCCATGTAAAACGTGAGAAATCGTCAACAAAAATGAGAAAAAACCTCTCTTTTCTGATTGATGGATGTGGAAAAGGACCCATAAGGTCATTGTGGATCATATCTACAGGTGCGAAAGCTCGCTGAGACTTTCCCTTGTCGAATTTCTCTTGAGGGTGTTTTCCAAGAACACATCCCTCACATACTCCCTTTGAGAAATGGATGTCTGGTAGACCATCAACTAATCTATCCTTGCTAAGCTGTTGCATGTATCTGAAATTCAAATGTCCAAACCTTTCGTGCCATATCCTACTACTTTCATCAGCATGAGTAAGTAGTAAAGCAAAATCAGGTTCAATGAATTCAGAAAATGTATACAATCTAGACTGATGATTTACCTCACCGGTTGCAAACCTAGAGATGGTTTTCATGTCATATATGTCCACATAATTTGGTGTGAATACGACTCTCTTTCTGGTGTCGGAATTCATCATCTGATACATGGAGAGAAGGTTGACAGAAATCTTGGGAACATGCAGCACATTCTCGAAGCTTCCGTTGGTGAGTTCAATCCTTCCTTTGTCGGTGACTTAGACAAAAGAGTTGTCCCCCATCAGAATAGGAGAACCTCTGCATGCATACAAAGAAGAATATACTACTTCTGAGGCAACCATGTGATGTGATGCTCCTGAATCTACGATCCAAACATTGGGAGAGGAGTTGATGGCAATCAAGGCATGGCTAGAATTTCCTTTCTTGGAATTCAGATCTTTTGGCTTATTATTCTTTGCACCCTCGAGGATGCGATCTCCAAGGTTGTTTTTCTGAAGTATTTGAGACATCAGATCTATTTTTTTTTTTTCATGCATGCAGATTCTGAATGGGATCCTTTGTGACAATACATGCATTTCTCCCCTTTTCTTCCCTCTTCCCCTTTGGATCCAGAGGAATTAGTGAAGCGTTTTGTGTAGCCTTCCTTCTTCGGATGTGCATGAGCTTTCCGTTTATCTTTGTCTTTAGATTTATGATATTTGTGGCTTCCATCATGCACAATGAGTGCATGCACCCTTGGGCCTTTGATTGTGCCCATGTTGATGAGCTTGGTTTTCTCTTGTGTCAGGGATTCAATAAAGTCCTCAAGAGAAGGCATATTCTAGGTGGCTCCAGAGGTGAATCTAGAAGTATGGAATGTAGATACGAATACAGAGAATTCAGGACCAATATTGGAGAGAATGGTGAGAACAATTTCTTTCTCCTCCTTCGATTTATCAACCCCGCAAGCTTTGAGTTGCGATATTAAATCCTTGAATTTTGTAAAGAAATATTGGATATTATCGAAACTTTTTGGATCTAATGTGAGTAGCTCCACCTCCAACATGTGTCCCCTCATCTCATATTGTTTTCCAAAGATCCCTTCCAGTATTTTCCAGGCTTCAATGGGATTCTTACAGGAAGATATGTGAAAAAGGAGATCGAGAGAAATAAGACTGCAAATTGTTTTGAGTGCCTCATCCATGCGATTTAAGTACTTGGATTTTTCTATGGCTGATGTCGGATCTGTATCTGTATTCATGGTTAACCTATACAACCCTCTGGATTGAATATGTATGGTTATTTTCTCCTTCCATGCAAAATAGTTGTAAGGTGTAAAAATGAATTCTTTTTGGAATTCCATCTTTTCGTTGTCTTCAATATTTTGTACCTGCAAAAAAAATTGGTGTAGCTTTCTTTTTGGCAGTCCGTCGGATCTGATACCATGTAAATGTGTTGAACCTGCATGGAATAGATCTATCTAAACAATGATACACACATTTGCAGAGATAATTGGAGAAGGAAGAAGAAGGAGAGAAATAATGGAAGAATTCTCATTAATCGTTATGAATAATGAATAATTTACACATGATATACTCTGTATATATCAATGAGTTCGAATTGAGGTGAAAAAATGTGCCATAGTGGTGCTATATATTGATATGGACACACACCAACAATTGCGGGAGTGAACTGCCACCTATTCTAGTCTCTCAGGTAGTTACGCGAGTGAACTTCCACCTAGTTGAGTTAACTAGTCAACTAGTCTTTAGTTAATTGACTTAACAAAGAGTATTGAGGAGTTAACTCAGGGAATCAAGGCTAATGTGAAACTCTGGTTATGATACCAAGGCAGGGTCGAATTATCATGGTGATTATCCCAATGTTTCATGCTGATGATCCCAATGCAACATCTAAACTCAACTGAACTAGTCAAACTAAAGTGTGAACTGAAAGAGAATATTCTCCAGGTGGAATATTCTCCCCTAAAATATAGGAGACTATATAATTACTAATTATGACTAATAAAAAAGGAATAACCTTAGGAAAAATAAATCCTAGGTGTGTGTGAAGTAACTCCAACAAATAATACATCATCCTTATTTTTGTTCTTTGGGACTTTTTCTTCCTTGGAATCCTTTTGTGTGGCTTATGTCTTCTCTCTATTCTTCATGTCTAGGATGTATATGTTGTTCGGTCTTCTTGTTGTAGTTGCAACCAATCTTCCTGAGTTATTTTCTTTGATTTTACATTTTCGGGAGTCAAACGTAAGAGTGTATGCTTGATCACACATTTTACTAACACTGAGTAGATTATTCTTCAAGTCTTCAACCAATAGGACATTATTTTATTTTATATTTTTTCTTCCAATCTCTATTACACCTTCTCCAAGTATTTTGGCAAATGAGTCATCTCCAAATGCAACATTTCCACCCTTTCTCTTCAAACTCATGAATTTATCTTGATCCCTGGTCATGTGTGAAGAACACTCACTGTCTATGTACCATTCATCTTCTTATTTGCATTCTTCAATGGTCAATGATTTTCAACAATCTTCATTGTTTGGAATCTCTTTCCTTCTCCATATTGTGGTTGGCATAGGGACAACTTCACTCATATATCTGCATTCTCATGCTTTATGACCAAGATAATTACATTTGTAGCATACAATATTTTTGTCCATCAATGGGGAAAATGAATTATAACATCTGTTGATAAATCCACGATTATTTCCATATATTCTATTTACACCATTCATTTTTCTTGCGTATTTGTTCCTTTCATTGATTCTGCAATTAATTTCCTTAGTTCCAAAATTTTTGCAAGTATAACAATGACCAAGAAAGAAATTTTGATGCCTTGGAGTAAGTGACCTTCTTTGTGATGTAGTCCATCTGAGTTCATGATCTACTCTTCTATAGTTTCCTTCATACTGATTGAAGCTTCTTTGATTCCTGAAGGTAGGAGGTATTCTTGGATATTCATCTCTTTTGTAATCATTCCTTCTTTCTGGTATCCTCGTCCACTTCTCATCAACTGTCTGTGTAGCTCTTTCTTCAACCTTCTTGTTGGTATTTTCATCCTATTTGTATGAATTTTCACCCATGCATCTAAGATGTGTTAATTATTTTGGTACTTGAGAGTTTCTTAAGCTCTTCCACAATGAGACAACTTCTTGTTCAAGTTTCTCACAATCTTCTTCTTTCTTCATCATTTGGACATTCCTTACTTCTCCTATTCTTCTTTCTTCTTCGAGTAGAGTTTTCAAGGAAATGGTTTCTTCTCTTACTTTCTCAAAGTCTTCTAATTGTTTATTCAAGCTTACAACTATCTTTTCACAACTACCCAATTCACTTCTTAGTTTTCTATGCGTGTCTTTGAGCTTGCTATTTTCAATCTCAACATGCTTCAATTTTTTAAGATTCTCAT
>JZKD02S1648212.1:7388-19028 GCA_000966675.3 Picea glauca | reverse complement strand
TTATACTTCATGATTTTATTCTTCTTCATTGGAATTTTATTCTTCAGTTCCATCTCTTTCAATCCTTGGATGAGGAAATTCAAATTCAACATGTCCTACTCCTTCACAATTAAAGAAAAAGAACTAAACTCTATTTGCTTCTTTGAAATATGAGATGTTGTAATTTTCTTCAACTTCTTCTTCTTCTTCTTCTTTTGATTCTCCCCTTGCATAAAGGTCTTGTATCTTGTCCCAAATCTCTTTTGATGATGCACATGATCCCACCTTGGATTTCACTAAATCTGTCAATCCATCCAGGTTGGTATCTATTGCCAATTTGTTGTTCCTTTTTGCTTCCTTCTGAGATGCAGTTTTTGGTTTCTACAAAGCATTGTATCCTGAAGAAACTGAGAACCAAACATCTTCCCCAAGAGATTTCAAGTAAGTTTCCATTGTATTACTCCAGTAATCAAAATTGCTTCCATCAAATGGTGGAATCCCATTTAGATTTTTCTCTTCCATTTCCTCTTAGGATGTTCCTTCCAGTGGTTAAACTGTACTGGAGGTAACTTGCTTTGGTACCAAATGTTGATACTAAGAGGGGGGTGAATCAATATCAAGTACAATTTAAAAACCTCTTCAACTTATACTTAAACCATTGAAATGTATCAAATGAGCAATGGACAATAGTATAAGAGTTACACCAATACACCACAATACACCATGTAGAATATATGAGCAATAATCAATATTTATTGTTCAAGGGAAGTAATGACTTTGAAAGGTAGCTAAAACTTCCAAATATAAAGGGAGGGATAAACCTCCAAGAGGAAGATACAATCCTCCAATATCAAGAGAGGGTTGACCTCTCCATCCTTGCCCCTTCCTTCCACCCAAGAATATATGAGAGATAAAAAACTTTACATTAAATCATCACCATCAACCAACCATCACATAGAGCCTGATAATGCTTCATAGGACTTCTTCAAATTCTGTAATTCTTCAATTATTGGAATACTCTGATGCTGTAGATAATATTACTCAATGTATTCTCTGAAACACCTCCAAGTTTCACTCCTTTAATCCTCCCCAAAAATAATTTATAGAAATAATGGTAGACTTTATTCAATTCTGGTTTATTCAGGAGAGCGAACTTGTAAAGAATGCCCCACGCTCAATATTTAACATCATATTCTAAAAATCGCACACAAGAAACTCTGGTCCATACTATTTCCAATGAAATTGGTCTCACTTATGCATGTACATTGTCATTTATGTCCAAATACCTTCATCAATCTTACGGTCCAAAACCAATGACTAGGGTTGACATCAATGACAACAACCAATCTTCCAACATATCTAAGGAACCCAAAAATCCGAAAGTGCCCCACCTCAGGCTTCTTCCTAGATAAAGCCTCCTTAGGAATCATACTCCTCACTTCCCTGTGTGGACTCTTGTTCTGCAGATAAACTATAGTGTAGTATACCTCAACCCAAATAAAAAGTGGTAGCCCCTAATCATGTAGCATGTCTCTTGAAACCCCAACTATGGACCTATTCTTCCTCTTAGCAACCCCATTCTGATGTGGTTTGTAAGGAACAATCAAATATCTCTTGATGCCCTCTCCTACACAAAAATCCATGAACTCCTTGGATGTATACTCACCCCCATTATCTGTCCTCAAAACTATGATTTTCTTCCCAGTCTAGTTCTCCACAATATCTTTGAACTCTTGGAACCGATTGAAGACCTGTCCTTTGGTCTTCATGAAGAAATTCCAAGACTTCTGTGGGAATTCATCAATGAATATGACATAGTATAAACAACCAATCAACGATGCAGAGGACATTGGGACACATAGATCAGAATGAATAAGATCAAGAATACATGATGCTCTACTGTCATTGCTAGGAAAAACAGTCTTGGTGTACTTTCCCAAAGCACACCCCTTTCACAACTTCTGGTGCTTTGTACTGAAATATGGAACTCTAGTAACAATCTCCCTCAGTACCCTCAAAGCTCCATGGTGCAAATGTGCCATCCTCTTGTGCCATATTTCACATAGATCATTGTTGTTGGTAGAATGAAATAATGCTCTCATTGGCTGGAACATGAGCTTGTACAGATTCTCATGTCGAGTCCCAATCACTTTGGCCAAAGTGATACTAGACCCCTTGGGGAAAAGGAGCAACTTCCCATCACAGAACAACACCTCATAGCCCCTCTCCTCAATAACAAAAAATGAATCTAAGTTCGTCTTCAAGACATGAACATATAGGACCTCTCTCAACAACATGGGAGGTAAAGACTCCCTCTTAAATGATACAGTCCAACTACCAACTACCTTGACCACCCAATCATCTCTAAGTACTACCTCAAGATCACCAATCTGAGTAAGATCTGTCAAGTGCTCACGAACACCTGTCATATGGCGAGATGCACCACTGTAAATATACCACACACTAGAATGAGTGGTCCTAGTGGAAAGACAGACAACTAAGGAAAACTCCTTATCAAAATTGGCAAAGAACTCCTCCATCGTTGTTGAAACTGTCGTCTGTTTCTTCTTCTTGTTTGGACATTGTCCTGCATATTTCCCAAACTTGTGGCATGCAAAGCACTTGACTTTGCTCATGTCCTTCTTCCCTTCACCCTTCGGATTGTTTCCTCCCTTAGGACCCTTTTTGAATTTCTTCCTGTTGTTGGAAGAAAGAGCCACATTCTCCTCATCATGACTTGTAGATGAAATTTCATGCACATAACCTCTCTTGGTCTCCTCTTTAACAAATTCATCCCAAAGACATTCCCAATTGGGAAGCTTCTCCCTAGCCACAATGCCCTCAACAAAAATAACCCATTGTTTGGAAACTCCATTCAATGTTGTCCTCAGAAGCTCACTGCCAGCAATGGCCTCCCCCACAGCTCCAAGATCATCTCTAACATGTGTCAACCTGGGTAAGATAACTGACCACATTTTCAGCCTTGGTCATTTTAATGCTCTTCAGGTTTTCTCTCAAAACCATCTTTCAGTTTTCATTTGTACTCTGGTACAACTTCATCAAGGACTCTGAAATCTCATAGGAATTTGTTTTCCTTGTCACCTGAGGAATCAAATGGTCCTTGATGCCATCATGAATAATCCTCTTAGCATTGATACTCTTCTTGGTGTATGTTGCTAGAAGAGTGGCATTGGTGGGTACATTCACAGGATTTGTTGTGGATTTCTCAACAATATCCCACAACTCATTTTCTTGCAACAACAAGATCATCCTCTCCTTCCAAGCACCAAATTTCACTACCCTATAAAGTCTGTCCTCAACCCTCAAACTAGTAGTCATTAACTGTTTTCTGCTGAAAATGAGAAATGAAAAATTATGTCCGATGAAGTGACTGTTGTCCCACTTTTCAGACTTGCTGATATAAATATTCCTTTCTTTAACTCAACTTTGATACCATGTCAAATTTCAGAGTTCAGACCCCACCCAGTTTCAAGTCTCATTGATTTTCAGCCAATGTTTAATGCCCAAACCCAGTTATATGAAAGCCAAATAAACTCAACATATAAACAACTTTTTCATAATTGAACATGAGGATTCTGAACAATATTTAATGCAAAAATAAAACCATATTATCAACACAATACTCAGAAAATTTAACACAGTGATTTTTGGTCTAACAACGACCATGGAAAAACCCACAAGGGGAAAACCAGTGAGAGAGTGAGTTTTTATTATTTGAGAGCTTCAGAGAAAACATTTTACAACATATTCATCTTCAGAAATTTATTGACAAACTTATCTCAAAAACCGTGCCAAGTCTTCACACAAAATCAGAGCCAAGCTCCTCAAAATTTGTGCCAAAATTTCGAGGAGTTTAGTACAAGTCTGCTCCTTGATATTTGTGCCTTTTTCTTCCTATACGGATGCCTTGAAATATGTGACAAAAACAAAAACAATATTTTGGGCAAAAAATGCATGTACGACCACCTTGAAAACTGTGCCAATCACCCAAAATTTTCACACAGAATGTATCCTCAATTTCTGTGTAGCAAAATGACTGTACGAAAAGTCAAAATCTATATGGTACGGCATGTGTCAGCTGGTTGTAACTTTCCTCATTTTTTGTGCCAAAAACTCAGTCGTATGGATTGCTGAAATTCGTACTGTATGACCTGTAATTAATTATGTTCCTCTTCTCGATTTATGTGCCAGTATAAATTTGTACGGACTAATGAAATCCATACTGTACAACCTACAATAAATGTTTTACCCTTTCCTTGAAGTTTGTTCTAGTTTGTTGCCACGAAAAGCATTCCCTAGATTTGCAAAAATGACCTCTTTTCTCAAACTCGAATTTCTCTTCTCTTTCTCTCTCAAAAATGTTTTTATCTACCCAAGAATGGGTGCACCCTCCTACCCTAGTTGACCTCATGAGGGAAGGTGAAGAGTCATCCCATCCAATGGTTGAGATTAGATGAGATCAACAGTGGAAATAAATTCACTTAAGTCACCAACTTTCCCTAAGTCTCAAAAAGTCATGTTTTAATTTGTCTCTCACAAATTAAATGAGTAGGGTCCACATTAGGCACTTTCTCACCCCTTAGGTGCCTAGGTGATGAGAAACACTTTCCTAGGTACTTTTTAATTATTTTAACATATTTCATACGAATTGTTTTGCTTAATGTACTAGGAACGTGGATGAGGATCATTGGTTGAATTTGGAGAGTGGATTATAATCTCTAGAAGTTATTCTTATTTCCTTGTTTCACCTTGGTGGCTAGCGTCTGTGCCCTAATACCATGTTTTCACCCCCAAGGAAAAGTGGTATTGATTGGGGGGGCCTCACAAGGGTAACATTTTTCTTCCTTTCCATACTTAATACTTACCATCTTGGAGCCTTTCATAGTGTACTAAAATTCGATAATCATTCATTCTCTCATGAGAAGAGAGGATAAAGGCCCAAAGGTTTATAGCAGTTGCTAGAAAAAGAAGAATAAATAGACAGTAATTCCAAATAAATAAGCATAAAATACCAAAGGACTCTCAAAATCTAGTCCATACTTGAGCTCTACCCTTTCCACATTCACCCCAGCCCCTAGCAATGATGTTATAGTTTAAAAACTTATAAACGGGACTTGCAAATACGATGAGAGGACAAATACCCCAGATGAAGGTGTTTGGAAAAACATAGCGCTTAGAAGTGGTAATCCAAGAGCAAGGGCTCCCTCTAGAAAGGAACTCATAGAAATGGATTCAGTGACACCATAAGCCATGAACTAACCCCGACACGTACCACTATCACACTTACTCTTGAAGGGTTATTTTATTTCATTGTTTCCACCATGACATATCCTTGTAATTGGATCTTTCTTTCACTGTTTTGTTTGGCACACCTAATAGGGTCAGATGAAGGTCCTCCCATATGAGAACATGCCAACTTACATAAAGTCCTAAGCTGATGTGAAATTTGAAGAAAATACTTGATGTGCATTATTTATGTGTCTTATATATTAAGTAACAACTTACTTTGTATGATATAAGTACTTGTATATCTTATGAACATTGGCTTTACTTGATCTCATGCTTTGTTTTGATTTGGATGCACCTGACATAGTACATTGAAGGACACCCTAGGATTTCACTCAGGATTTTGTTCCTTTATTGCAGTATATGGCATGTGTGATGCAGAGCATTGAGTCACCCATAGGCATGAGACATTCATACACCAACTCTCAGATACTATGGACCTTGGACAATGGAAATATGGGATTGATTTTGACATATTTGGTCATGGTGGCACATGCATGGGTAGGAATCACACACCTTGGGCTCTGCACCCCACATATTATCATGCATTAGATGGAGGATGTTGAAATGGAATATGCTTAAATGAAAAACAAAGATGACATAAACCCTTATCCTCCTTAGATTCCATCCTTTACACCTTCGATGTTGGGCATTTGGATGATAATTTCATGCCAATATTCGATAGAGGTGATGTGGTTTGTTTCCACTTGGACACCACATGATGAATTAATATGCGGCATATATTTTTCCACCATGATTTCACCTCAAATGATGACACATGGCCTTGGAGAGTCCCTCCTATCCCATTGGAGGCATGACATCACCACACATGTGAGCATTATTGTATCATTTTCATTATTTATCATTTGTAGAGGCTAATTTGAGGGGTTGACCCCACTTGTAACTTAAAATAACAAAATTGTGAAAAATATCACTTGTTTACCTCATATAAAGAGAGGGAGTGCTCATTTGATTTTTTCATCATCACTTAACTCATCACACTTGTGTGGGAGAGCTCTACAAAGTTTCACTCTACTCTATTTGGCTTCTTGGATCTAGTGCGCATGTCTTGGAGAAGGATCATTTGTCGATTTTTTACATTTCTTGGATGACATCTTGTTGAAGTTAGGGTTTCTCTTGGCGTACTGAATTGGATAAATAAGTAATTTTCATTAAGTTAGTGTGTTTTATCATGGAATAATATGATAATTTCTATCTTATTGCATGTTACTTTGTTTCATTGAAACCCTAGGAAGGAACATCAGAGATTCTTCCTTCCCTACTTGTTTTTGTTCAAGTTTTGGTTGAAGCATAAAGATACATAGTCTCTTGATAGGTTTCAAAGAACTAAGGCACAAGAGAGGTTTCACCTTATCCATTTGATCCTATTCCATATCTAACCTTGACCTAGGTTATCTAAAAGAAGGAAAACGACATCTAGGGCCCAAAAGAGGTTTCACCCTAGAAATCATTTTCTTGCAAGTTTTAGCCCTAAGGACCAGGAGAGGTTTCACCTTAGGGTTTAACTTCATCCTTCTTGAGTATCTATTTCATTCTTCAAGTGTTTCATTCTTGACTCCATAATCCCTAGAAAGACAAGGACACTAGTCTAGAGTTCTATTTGTGGTGAAATACTTTTAGAATTACCACTCTCTTAAAACCCTTCCTTAAATTGCAATTGTGTCATCACTAAAATGTTAATTGTACTCTAACATTGTGCAAAAAACACTTATTTACTTTCTCCTAACATAAATTGTTTGCTACAGATATTAGGGATGCATATTTTTGCCACAAATTCACTTAAATTTGTGGCAAAACTTGCGTAGAAAATTGTTCTAGAAGTCGGATATTATTTCTCATGTTATAAGCTAAATTTAGGAAGTCAATTTCTAATTTTCTGGTTTGTATTTTTTGTTTCTATTATAAATCTTTCACTACTGATATAAACTATTTGATTTCTGCAAATTTACAACAACAATAGGTTTTACTTGTTATTAATGTCTAGTAGTGATTATTATGCTATATAACTTGGTAATTGATGATATTACACATTGAAGTGTTTATTGTCTCGTTCAAGTTGCCCAATTACCTTGTTTCAATCAAATTTGATCCTTCACCTTTCCCTAGACCTAGATTTACGATCTAAGTGACAAATTTAGGTGGATATAGGCTTGGCTAATGTTTCTATTTGATCCCTTGAAGTCACCAGGGAAGCCTCCCTTGTGTTGGATCTTTCTCTTTCACTAGAACGAGAGGATTATCTACTTAGGTGACAATGGTGGATATTTATGAATGTTACACAATATAGGTATCTTTTGGGGGCTTTGCACAATGAAAAATCTTGTGATAACAACCATCATTTGTACTCTAGTTCTGTGTTGTCACTTGGGGGGGGAGAGGGGGACTCACAAGGATAGCGTTCAATTTCCCTGTCATATTTAACACTTACCATCATGGAGCCTATCACAATGTACTACTTTGGCAATGTATCATGGTTCATTATCTCATTAAAAGAAGGGATATAATGTCGATTTTGATGCAACTTCTAGTAAAAAATGATAAACAAAGAATGTTATGAAAGAAATAAAGAAATGAGGACATTTAAGAGACACATTCCATACTTGATCTCTACCCTTTTTGCATTCACTCCAGTCTTGAAGAAATGAATGATATTTCTTGAGACCTTACAAAGGGTACATCCAAATCAATAAAAGGAAAAGATAAAAGGTAGATTAATCATTTTGGTAAAACATGGCTACTAGAAACATGTAACTCAAGAGAGAGCACACAAAATGATTCCATAATCCATGAAGTAAGCCCAAGATGTTTCACTATCACACTTACTCGTGAAGGGTTTATTTTCTTTTCCACTTCCATCAAAACACATCCCTCTACTTGTTGCTTTTCTTTCCTTCTTTGGTTGGCACACCTAATAGGGTCTAATGATAGTCCTCCCATAATTAAACTTTCCAACTTACATAAAGTCTTGAACTAATGTGAATTTTGAATGGGATACTTGATGTGAATTGTTTATGTGGCTTCTATGTTAAGTAGTGACTTAAATTATATGATCTAAGGACTCTTATAACTTGTGAACATTGGTATTAATTGATTCCATACTTTGATTTTATTTTGATGCACATGACATGGTTCTTTGAAAGACATCCCCTACTTTCACCCATGATGTTGTGCATACATTTACAAGGTATGGAACATGTTATGCAAAGAGTTGAGTCATTTGATGGCTTGACATACTCAAACATGAGCTCTCACATCTTTTGGAGCTTGGATGATGGACAAATGGGCTTGCATTTGAGAGATATGGTCATTAATGGCACACATGTGGGCAGAAAGCCCACACTTTGGACACTACACCCACACTTTACTCAAACACTTGATGGAGGACGTTGCACTTGGTTTGGGTTGGACACCATGTAGAGATGATATGTACCCTCTCTCCACCTTGAACACTGGGATTTTTGATGATGATGTCATGTGTTAGGGTTTGATTGAGATAATGGATTTTGCTTCCCACTTGTACACCATATCATGAATTGATGTGACATAACATGCTTCCACCTTTCTTGCACCTTGGACGATGACATATGGCCTTGGGAGGCACTCATTCACCCTTTGGAGGCTTGATGTCACCACGTGTGTGACCTTATGATGGCTTGTTTGCATGATTTATCATTTGTAGAGACTATTTCAATGATACCCAATTTTTATCATGTATTAGTGTCTTTTCACACACACCTAGGATTTCTTTTTCCTAAGGTTATTATACATCATGCACATTTAATTAAAAGTTCACAAATAAAAAAATTATGAAACTCACATGTAGAGAGTAGTGAGTATATGGAAAAAATAAAAAAGTAAAAAGACATGTTTCTAAGTTTAAATTATCTTCCATTGGTTCTAGTATACTAAAGATAGCATTGTAAAATTCTTGAAAGAAGAAAGGAATTCCCCATATCTTTTGTTTTCAATCTAGCCACTATGCCATGCACATTTAATTAAGAGTTCACCCTCTAAATCAAACAAGTAAAAAAATTATGAAACAACATAATGTACCTCACTTTCTCATGGCAACAAAGAGAGTAGTGAGTGTATGGAAAATATGAAAAAGTAAAAAGACATGTTTCTAAAAAAAAATTATGAAACAACATAATGTGTCCCTCACTTATTCATTTAAGAGAGAGACTATAGTGAGTGTATGGAAAAAAAAGAAGAAGTAAAAAGACATGTTTGTAAGTTTATATTACATGGTTCTAGTATACCAAAGCTAACATTGTAAAATTCTTGAAAGAAGAAAGAATCTCCCCACAATTTTTTTGTTCAATCTAGCCACTATGACATCCACATTTAATTAAGAGTTTAGCCTCAAAATCAAAACTAGCGAAAATATTATGAAACAACATAATGTGTCCCTCACTCCTCATGGCAACATAGAGAAAATAATGATTATATGGAAAAAAATAAAAAGCCATGTATCAACTATTAGGGGGAAAACAAATGACGATCATATCAAGTTTATCAAATTGATAACAATGTCTCAACTATTAAGGGCGAGAACAAATGACTATCATATAAAAATGTGAAAAGACTTAGGTGGCTAACTATAATACATAGTGGATAGTAAATAATTGTGTAAAACTTTTAATTAGTCAAATAGATGGATTATCCTTTTTCACAATGTGTAAGCATGTATAAGTAGGGTTTCTTTGGATGTTTAATCACAAGAAACCATAGGGCTTCATTATTGAAGCATATCAACCAAGATTGTTTTTTTGGAAAAACTCTTTCACCTACTTACATTACCTATATTATGATTTTATTATTGTTTCCCAATATAAACTTTAAAAAGAACATAAAAAAAAAAGTGAATAATAACAATGCAATTCACTATAATTAAAAAAATAAACTTTTATAACCTATAAACTTTGTATTTAGTTTCATATTCCCTTTCCCATTCCCAATTTAGGGTATGATAATTTCAAAAAATCCACATACAATTTTGATCCAAAAGTTTTTCCAGCACTATACTAAACTTTGCATTTAGTTTCATATTCCCTTCCCCAATTTGACGTATGATAATTTCAAAAAATCCAGAGTTTTGATCCAAAAGTTTTTCCACGGAAATTTTCATCCAAGAATTTTTCCAGCGTTATCCTGATTTTAATTTCTAAATAAAACCTAGTTTCTCGTCATAAACTATTGCGCCATAAATTACATAAAAGAATAGTAATCGCTCTGGCAGGACATCAATAGATACTAAATGGTTATAATTGATAGGGCTAAAAATAGAGGTTAATTCAATAAATGCTAACTTGATAATTTTGATGTCTATAAACCAATTATTTCTTCGTCATCCTCTTCATCATCCATCTCTGCAAGCCTACTCAGTTCATTTTGGATCATCTTTCTTAGTTGTACCTTCCTGTCAGACAAATCAATGCCAAATCGTCGTTCCAATTGATTTACTGTGTCACGGTATGTTGTAGTTTCAAAATCAGTTACTTCTCCGATAATTTGAGAAATTGCAGAACGTAGATCATCATCTGACAGAGGATCCACTGATTTATTTGTTTTCCCTGTATCTTCGTTTGCTACCTGTTTCTCCTTTGAGTTGGACTTCACTGCGGAGCCAACATTGGCCCGCTTTCTGGTTGTTCTCTGCTTCTTTCCATCAGAAACAATTGTTTTCTCCACCTCATTGTTTTCTGTGTTGTTTTTTGGTATCCTCTTTCGAACCGTTTTCTTCATCGCAGAGCTCTCGTCAACACCTTCTCCCTCTTCCACCTCTACTTCTTGCGCATGATTTTCAACAGAGGAAGAATCATTTTCCCCTTTTGCATCGTCCTCTGCATTTTCTTTCGCAGTCTGTCCTTCATCTTCCTGGTTGACAACCCTATTTTTCTGCCTCTTACGAGGAAGAACTTCATTTACTATTTTCGTCAATGTACCAGTGACATTTCGCTTCCGCTTTTGAGCAGTCTGTTTCTGGTTTGTCTTATCAACGGAAAGATCTCCAGTCACATACGGAGACTCCAGAAATTCAATTAGTTTGGCTACCAGCACTTCCTTCTTTGTCCCTGATTTGGGAATACGAATATCCAGCAAATCACATAGGTTCAATAACATTTCCTTGTTATATTTGTGGAGTTTTTCCTGTAATTTTCCCTTCAGTTTCTCCTCATTTTCACCCCACACAAAGCCCGAAAACTGCAAGATGTTATTTTTCAGATGAAAAGACTTCCCCCTCTTTCCATAAAGAAGCGTGTGAAGAAGTCTTAAAATATTGTCGCCCCTACTCCTTTTGCGTACTCTGTCTACAACATTTGGGATGTCTCC
>JZKD02S1648201.1:112823-135119 GCA_000966675.3 Picea glauca | reverse complement strand
AATGAGGTTGGAACCACTCTCAAACATCCTGAAACAATTAATGGTAATGTTAAAAATTTAAGTAAAATGATGGAAATGAAAGATAAAGGAGAATGTCACTTTACCATTAAATACTAGGGTGGGGACCTTTTTAAATAGCACTAGTAAGGCAAACATACCCTTATCTGCACACCAAAACACATCATCCCCCCCCTCCCCCCCGCGGTTTTCTAAATTTTTTTAGATAGACGATTTTTTGCAAACGACCTGCGAGTTTTTGACAATTTTTTCGAAAAAATCGCGATTTTTCCTAAAAAATCGCCAAAAAATTGGTCGATTTTTTCAGCGATTTTTTGGGAAAAAATTGTTTCCTCGAAAAAATTGCGATTTCTCNTTTCGAAAAAATCGCCAAAAAATTGGTCGATTTTTTCAACGATTTTTTGGGAAAAAATTGTTTCCTCGAAAAAATTGCGATTTCTCGCAATTTTGCTGATTTTTAGCCGATTTTTACAACACTTTAAATAACTAACCTGGAGAGGTCCATATGAGTAAATTTACTTTTAATGTTGGAATTTATGTCCAACGACCAATCTGTATATCGTAGAACTCTCGAAGCTGTTTGCAGGTCACGGAAGAATGTAAGTGCAAACTTGAGCCCGCTAGCCCGAGAGTCCGGTTATCAATTTGTATATCGCGGAACTCCGGGTGTTGTTTGGAGGACACAGAACAATAGAAGCACAATTTTGTGCCCGCCAACCCAAGAACCCGTGATCGAAAAAGTGGCTGAGTATGGAATGAGGAATCCTCTGTATATCGCAGAACTCCGGGTGTTGTTTGCAGAAAACAAAACAATAGAAGTGCAATTTTGAGCCCGCCAGCCCGAGAACCCGTGATCGAAAAAGTGGCTAAGTATGGAATGAGGAAGTCTTCGGTCTGACTCGTGTTTTCACAAATTTCAATCATAAAATCCTTGGAAGAAAGAAGAAGGTCCTATAATGTCATTAAATATATGTGCTACAACACTTATCTGCGAGACACGTCGCCAGTGTTCTAAAACATAACCTGGATAGAGAAAAACTAACCTTATGGTTTCATTGAGCTCGTGTTGATATAAAAGGCGAGGGGAAGCTTCCTAGGTATCTCTATTTTCGCATTATTTTGCCTGCCTACACAAATCTAAACATTTGACTCGAACTGAGGGCTGGAAAAATGAAACATTCTTAGAATGGGGACTAGAAAAATGAAACATTCTATGGGTGGGATCGAATAACCATGTCAATTGCAAACGCCTCATCTACCACTTGTATTAAGAAAATAATGAGATTATTAAATGATTATTAACAATCTTAATGATATACTAACAATTTCCATTATTATAAACAATAAGAATAGAGATAGACGAAGAAAACTAGGTAAAGAGGCTCCATTGCCTTCTGAGATTCCATGTTTTTACTGATGGTTATGTCAACCCGTGAGTTCGCGGAAAAAAGAAATATATTTATGTTTATTCCTAAAAAAGCTTCAAAATAGAAATAGCTTTAGCTAATAATAAATATTCCATTTATTTTTATTTTTATTTGTATTAAATATTATTTTTTAAATAAATTTAATAAATATTTGTAATAAATATTCATTTTTTAAATATATTTAATTAGTAAAAATAGCAGAACATGAACAAGATTAAGAGAAACTACAATGTTGAAAAGTAAATAAAAAGAAACATGTAGATTAGTTAACTATTTAATTTAAATGGTATTAAATTAATGCATCTTTTGTACTTGTCCATGATACAATTAAGCTGAGGATAATCTTGTTCTTCAAGTATAAGGTGAAGATAATCTTTCAAAGTAAATTAATTAATCTTTCAAAAGACATAGCCATTGCAATAGCAACTCGTTATGTTTAACTAAGGATTATGTATCAGATAATGTATTATTAGACCATTTATACTATATTGTGTAGTAAGACTTACACGAACAAGCCACACTCTGGCTTATCTACCTTGTTTCTTAGTGTCTCCCATTTGCAACCTCAACGCGTATCGCCCAGTCTAAGGGGACGGAAAGAAAGGAAGCCTAATCATCTTATGCTATTTATGTTTCTTTTTAGATCTCCATTATAGTACTTGATGTTATGCAATATTCTTTATGCAGTAGTTTAAAGGTTCTACTTTTTGAGTGATTTTAGGCAACTTTTTTCGTTTGATTTTGCCCGAAATCTAGTGATGAATGGTTGGATCTGCAGATTTGAGTGACTAAGTTTGTATAATCCCAGTACCCCAAGGGTTTTTCAACACGCTGAATCTTTTTATGCATTCAGAAATGCAATTTAAACAACAAAAAATAGTGATTTTGTCCAAATTTACATGATTCCGGCCAAAAAACCAAAAAGATAGAACGTTTAGCCACACCATTCTTCACTGTGTTTTTCCTATCTATTTCCATGCTTGTACTTCCTCATTGGCTTTAGTTCATGACTAATCTAATTTCCTAATCGTAATCTTGAAAGAAATATTCCTTCCGTCTTCCCTTGCATGCAGACATGCAGATTTGAGAAACACTCCATCAAGAACATGGTAATCATAAGTTAAAATCTAGAGGGGTAGTGATAGATTTTACCAGTAAGTCAAATTATTGGAAGAAGATCTTTTGTAGTATAAAAAAGGGTTCTCATAAACCAGAGAATTAGTGGTAGATTGAACTTAAAACTATATTATAATTATTATATTATGAATTAATGTTAAATCTAATTGTACTTCATAAAAAAATATAATTGTATAATTGTAGTTAGTAAAAAAATATACAATGTTCAATCTAGCTGCTATAGAGTCAAAACCATTATGTTAGATTAGACCATGCTAATGTTTGATCCCCAGTCTACCTCGTACCTGCATTTAATTAAATTGAAGATGGCATTATGATATTAATTGATCCAGGATACCATGATTTAACTTTGACCAGAAACATGGTAAGCAATTTCTGGAAAGGAGCTTAGGGAAAAAAGGTAAGCAATCATCCCGGTTTTTCATATCATTGAACTGATTGAAGATCTCATTGTCAGCTTCAATTTCAGCTACAATATGTTGTCAATAACCAACATATGCAATAAATAATAGCTTGGATCTACAGCCAATTCCTATCAGCTACACGCCGGGAATTGAACATAAGAAAGATTTATGGATGCAATATAGAGAGGGGCGATCAGAATTGATCTCTTAGCAGGAACCGTCACTGCCAGTGAAGAGGGTATCTCACCATCAGGTGTTATACACAAAATGTTCCCATTAACGAGCATAGTCTGGCTATGTGATCACCATCGTTTGCTGTTAAGTGATATTCCAGTCTAGAATTTCTATCTATTGAAGTTCCTGAACCTGTAGAGACTTGCTCAGAGATACCGGTGTCGCTGCTCAAGTTGATCAAGAGCGAAATGACTCCCCACCAAAATAAGAGCGAAATGACTCCCCTCCAAAATAATAACAGTACTTCTAAAAAAATTCGATAGATAGAATAACGGTACTTTTAAAAATTCAATAGATAGACTCTGGAGATAAATATCTGAAGCGTTGTCTAACTGTTTTACTAAATTGCGCATGGCCATATCTGAATCCTTGTCTAACTGTTTTAAAAAATGCTGCATGGCGATGATTTGATTCACCATATATGTTTTTTTGAAACTCAATGATGCTTAATACGTACAGCACTATCGGTGCACTGTGCATAAGGACGTAGGCATTCTGTTTCCATTGAATTTGTGGCAAGAACACGGGTTCCCATGAGAAGAAGGGCACTGCATTCAGTTCAAAGAAAGCAAAATATCAAAGTATGGAAGTACAGATATATTTAAACCTGGAACACTCGGAGGATAAAAAATACTCTCCAAATTTCAAAGTTTTTGCATTTTTTATAATATTTGGATAACATTGATTTTCTACAACTTGGTGGACTAGTTAGAGTGATTGAGATTAATGTAAAAGGTCAAGGGATTCCAATTCATTTGGCATATAAGTCTTAAATTCATTTGGCACCAAAGTCGTTGTGTTTAAAAGACCATAGTTACCACCAATCAAGCTTTGTCTGCAGAAAGGCTTGGTATTGAACGCTGATACCATACCAAATTGAAAGACTTGGTATTGAACGCTGATGCCATACCAAGCTGACCTAAATACCAGCTCCCATTGAAATGAATGACAAAGTTTATTAGCGAACTGTGAATTACCATTTGAAAATAAAAGATTAAATTATGTTTAGTGTGCCTAGCTTCACGACTAATTCATTTGGCTTTTGGATATGATCGTCTCTGTAATTTAGAACCATTTCACCCATCATTAAATTGTCATAATTGAGAAAGTCCTTAAAAACATAGACAATATGATATCTAGTTTTAGCCTTTATAAGATGACTGAAAATACATATACTTTCGCGAAAACGTGGCTTAAAAATTATGATTTTGTTAGTGTTTGAAGTGAAAATAGAACCTTCCCTAATGCAACTCAAATCACCATCAACCAGCAATTACAGTGCAAAGCATTACCTAAACTAGTGACAAATGAGCTTACCAGAAAATCATCACAAAAGCATTGGTTATGAGATTGTGCCCACAGTTATAAGCAAGCAGTGTTCCACGCTGATGCAAAGTCGTTTCCCTACATCCTCTTTTTGGGGAGACAGATAATGGCATTCCCTTTGATGTTCACGATGCTTCCTCCTTTTAGGGAGATAGATAATGACATTTGCGGATGACTTCATGTATGAGAGGGATGTAGAAGATGGGTCAATGAGATTGATTCCATGGTGTCATTTTATTTTCAATGCTCATTGTCAGTGTTAACTTTTGAGTTTCAACTCTAGATACTATCTATTTTTGAGTTTGAGTAATTTCAATTTATTATTTCAAAGTTTAAAAGCTACTATGTCTATTAATTTCAGTGTTAATTTTTGAGTTTCAACTCTAGATACTATAGTCACTCTTTACTATACTATAGTCTATTTTTGAGTTTGAGTAATTCCAATTTACTATTTCAGAGTTTAATAGCTACTATTTTACTTAAGGTTCTAGAATGAGACATGGTGAATTTAAATCAATGTATCAATATTTTACTCTTTCTCAATATTTTACTCTTTCTGTTTCATTTATGATTTATTGATTTATGAATCAATGTATTTCAATACTGAATTTGAATTTGAATCATGTTTTTATCATTTACAAATTTATTTACTAATTTAATACTATTTAGTATTTTACTCTTTACTATTTAATATTTACATTGCACAATGATGAATTTTATTTATATATAGGTATAGGTGTTACTGTTGAGATTTTATCATTATTATTTTTATTTTTAAAATTATATATTTTTTACATTATATATGTGACGTCCTGATCAAGATTCTCTTGATAAAAGATATAAGATTAGTTATAAGCTCCCCTTCCTCTGATTCACCCACCCAGGCTTTTGACCACTGTCAACAATTCTAAGGACAGCTTGGAGGCCTTTTGAATGCAGATGCTTCTTGGCTCAGCTATGAGGATCCAGTATCTTTTGCACAAGGTCATTATCCACACCTGATCAGCAAAGAAATTCTTAATACTTGTCAATATCCTAGCTATCTGAGAGATAAAATCATTTCAGTGAAAAACTACAGCCTTTTAATTCTAAGCACCTGCCCCAAGGTTGTAGAAATGATGTGTAATAACATTCAAAATAGTTGAAGAAGCTCCTTGAACCAGTCAGCAACAATTTATCCATCAGGCGTAACAAGGAGTGGTTTCTCTTCATAATTTGTAAATCTCTTCCAGAGTCCCATGAAGCTCAATAACGTCAGCTGCATACTGCTCAGAATTGGTGCTGATTCCAACACCACTTGCACTTAGCTCATTTCCTGTTCAAAAAACCTTAAATTCTTAGATAAGAATGAACATCCTTCATGGATCCATCACGAACCGATTATCAATTGCTTTTTTAGCCTTTCTAAAACCTCTCAGAATGCATCGAATCCGCTGAGAATAATAGTTGCCTAACTCCCATACCTTTTATCTTGTGACCATGATCAACTGTATGGATAAAATCACGAGCATTGCCTGTGACCATGATCAACTGTATGGATAAAATCACGAGCATTGCCTGAATCCCAAGCCCCTTCGGTAGAACAATTTGGATAAAGCGATTTCCATTTATTTCTATTAATTCAAAAGCTACCACATCTTTGCATCAAATTGGTGATAACTTATTTTTAAGATGTAATTTAGGAAACCCATATTCTTAACATCTACTCAATGCATTTATAGTCATATTTATACCAATGCCTAACACAGCAAAACAAAAATAACCATTTAATAAAAATATATCAAAAATTAAATAAAAAATACCAAAACAAAATTAATAAACTTGCAGTATGTAAAATATTGTAAACAGATTCCTAAGAAGTTCTGTTTTGAGGGGATTGGGAAGCACTGTTTTCAGAAGATGGAGATGTAAAATAACTTTTATATTATATTAATATAAACCTTTTTTCTTATTGAAAAAAAAAAATGTAAGTTCAAAACATACCCATTACTCTATTCTTAACATCTACTCAATACATTTATAGTCATATTTATATCACGCCTAACACAGTAAAACAAAAATAACGATTTAATAAAAATATATCAAAAATTAAATAAAAAATACCAAAACAAAATTAATAAACTTGCAGTATGTAAAATATTGTAAACAGATTCCTAAGAAGTTCTGTTTTAAGTTCTGTTTTGAGGGGCTTGGGAAGCACAGTTTTCAGAAGATGGAGATGTAAAATAACTTTTATATTATACTAATATAAAACCTTTTCTTATTGAAAAAAAAGGATGTAAGTTCAAAACATACCCATTACTTTATGGTTAAATCTATGCTAAATAAATAATCGTAATTATTAGTGGTAAGATGTAAGTTCAAAACATACCCATTATTCTATGGTTAAATCTATGCTAGATAAATAATCGTAATTATTAGTGGTAAGATGTAAGTTCAAAACATACCCGTTATTCAAAACAAAATTAATAAACTTGCAGTGGTAAGATGTAAGTTCAAAACATACCGTTATTCAAAACAAAATTAATAAACTTGCCATGGTAACATGGTAAGATGTAAGTTCAAAACATACCCATTATTCTATGGTTAACTTGCAATGGTAAGATGTAAGTTCAAAACATACCCATTATTCTATGGTTAAATCTATGTTAGATAAATAATCAATCACAATTATTAGGGGAAAGATGTAAGTTCAAAACATACCCCTTATTCTATGGTTAAATCTATGCTAAATAAACAAGCCACATGTGGCAATGTCCTTGCCAGAGATCAATTGGCATGTTTATGCTAGCTGGATTCACATATAACTATTATATGGGAAAGATCATATTTAACGATTAAATATTATTAACATGGTAATAGCAATGTATAGCCATTATGGACAGTGGATAGGAGTTATTTATGGAAAGAGGCGCAGCCAATTTAAATCATATACTAATTTGAAACAGCAGATGGGAGGTATTCGTGGTAAATGTACCTCTAATACTAATACAGTAAAATCTCAGCTGATTTACTGCCCCAAGACCTCCTCGAAGGTGCTATCTGAGATATTTGAGATAGAACATAACAAATAAATAAACATGAGTTTACAAATGCTTGCTAAATCAGGAAAACATCATACCTTCTTACAATCTTTTGACATGTGTTAGTGATAATGAAATTTGCTTGATTCATTGCAATTAGATATGCAACAACTGAAAGCTGTTAAAAAAATCATTAACAGGTATATTTAATCACCATTAGTTGCACTGAAAGTTAAAATTTATAATCATTAATTTATAATCATTGTTAAAATTTATACTCATTAACAGGTATATTTAATCACCCTTAGTTACACTGAAAGTTTAAATTTATGCACAATCATATTTCCTGCGGCACTTCAGAAGAAAGCGACAACACTAAATGTAATTAAAAATACTAATATAACAAAATTTCACCTGATTTTGCCCCAACAACTGGTAGTTAAAAGAACCATATATTTTCTACCTAAATATGGAAAACATATAAGAAACTACTAACCCTTTCCCGATCTTGTGAGAAAGTTCATCTTCTCCAGTATAAAAATAAAGAATCCTGAAACCATAGCAGTATCAAATTAAAAATTGGCTTCCAATTTAGAATCCAAATGAACAGAAACTTTACAATTGCTAGACAAGACCCTTCTCTAAGATATAACTTAACTTGCCTTTGCAAAAGAGATGACAAGCCACCCAATAATATTTGGAATGGTAGCTACTAATAATGGCTACATGTGTCCAATATAATTAGCAACTTGTCCACTGACTATTTCTATCTATGAGGAATTTGTTGCCTAGAAGGGTCTTGCGGCTTGTTGTCCCTCTTTCATCTGCATGGACTGCCTTCCTCATTTGAGTTATCTCAAGCTGCCGACTATTGAGCTAGCCAAAGCTATCCACAAATGAATTCAGATACTTATTTTATAGGGCCTAATTCTTAAATATATCCTATTGTCTAAAGCATGTTTTTCGTAATATGATCTTATCCTATGTGTTTCATGGCTTTTCTCTATTTTAGGGTGCATGTGGTTTTTCTATATTTTAGGGTGCATGCTCCTGCAAGTTAGACTTGATATAGGTATCCTTCAAGAATCATGCGAATTAGTGCAAACTACTAATGAACATAACAAATGCCAGGGTACGGGTTTGACTAAATCAATTAGGTACTACCTGTAGCTCAAAGTTTGCATTCACAGGGTAATGATTCAAACTAGGTTGTCCGCCAACATATCTGATATTGTTTCAAGTAATCACATTAGGGTGACGATCTTTGCTTCACTTACTGTATGAAACATATATAATATATTAAGAAACTGATTATACCTTTCACTCATTTCTCATTTCATTGTTAAGACATGAAAGAATGAAACAACAACATAATTATTTAAGAAAAATTCTAGATGCAACACTAACCTCTTAGGACCATAAATCACACTCCCCTTTGAAATTTTACCATAATTCACCAAACAAAATGATGAAAACAATCATTAAAAATAAACAATAATTGAAAATGTAACCTTCTCTACTCTTTTTCAAGGTTGGACATATTGCCCTTTGTTTTGTTTTTCATTACACAAATTTTCTTTAGAAAACAACATTGATTGATTAATTTGAAGCTTTTACCAATAAACATTCATTATTCTAAATGCACCCAAAAAAGATTACACATTTTCCATGCTAATTGGGGCATAACATCTAATATATATGCATTGAAGCGCATCAGAAATCATCTATTTGCACCCAAAAAAGATTACACATTTTCCATGCTAATTGGGGCATAGCATATTATATATATGTATTGAAGGCCATTGGCAAGCCCAATAGACATCCAAAGCACTTTGCAATCTAGTTTTTGATTGAAAAGAGAGATCATCCTGGAAGCACTTCTGTTTTACAGGGATTCAAAATATGTACTCATAACCAAGCAATACTGGCCCTCCCTCGAGACTAATACAAATTCATTTTACCTTAACTAAATTAGTATGGTTGGAATTATGCAATATATTCAACTGTTGGGACATATTTTCTATTTTATTTTATATATGTCCCATGTCCCTACTAGATACTAAGGATAGTATCCTCTCAAATCAAAAATAAAAGGGGAGTGAGACCGATAAGGGGGGTGTTCACAGGTTTCACCCGAAAAAAGATTATACATGTTAACTTTAGTTAGAGGTAGGGTTTAAGACGATCGCTTATCAAAGGCTGCTACCATGCTCAATTTAACCAAAATTAGAGTTCCTACAACACCCAAAGCTTAGGTTTTTGGCATGCTAATGCAATGACTTATTGGCTTAAATGTAGGGGTTTTCAAGCACAAATTGCAGTGAATAAATAAACTTTTAAATTTTGCATTTGCTTTCAATCCCACATGAAAATACGTTCTACCCGGCACTACTGTCCAGATTAAAAAACAATGTGATTCCAAAGAAATACAATGACTTGTGCACCTTGAAAACATAAATTGCAATCTAGAAGAACTCAATTGGGCATGTATAAATACAGAAATAGTGAGTCGACCTTGTCCTTCCCCTGCGACTGTTACTACAAATTTCTTCTACAAAATTCCCTCGGCATTCCTCGTTGTTTTTCTATATTTAGAAGGTAAGTGAAACCTTGGTTCGGATCTCTGATGTCTCTGTAAATGCCTTAGCTCTGACCGCTTTCACATTCTATAAGGGATAAGACTAGTTTACATGAATATTTTACTATTTATGAATATGTTATCATGTTAGTAGAAATCGGTAGCTGAAAAATAATATCGCTAGGCTTTTGAATCCGAAGTCCTTTACAACATGGACAATAAAACTTTGCTTCCTTTACAAGAAAGCTCAGCTTATATTCACTTTAGAGTGCTTTAATGTGAAATATACAGGCGTTCAAACCTCATCCTGTCCGCCAAGAAATCCCATCCGCCATTGCAAGCATTACAATCCCTTGAACCTCCTCTCAATTGTTACACTGCCATAAATAATGTATGATGATAGGTTTGTCGGGAATTGAAATGTGGACATATAGATACAAACACCGTTTAAAACCTTTTACAGTAAACCTGTCTTAGCAAAACTCGCGGTAAAATTGGGGAATTGTGCAAACTGAAGGAAAAATAACTCTTCGAAATTGGCAGTGGCAGTGGCTCCGAGATCCAACTACTATTCGACCACCAAGTTGTGAGGTTTACTTGATAAATCAGAGGAGAGGGAACCAAAACTGAGATTGCTCACGATAAAATAAATGAAAATAAAACGAAATGAATTGAAGGGCTTACATGAAGAATGTTTTATGTTGATGCGCGTATCATTCCTGACGACCCTACATGACCAGTACTTTTTAAAGAAGATAATCGACTACAGTTAAAAAGAAAATTTGATTCGACTCAAGCGAAACATAAAAGCCCAATACTCTAAAGACTTGACCAAACCCTAGTGATCTGATAACAAAGATGTACCTTAACATAAGAGCTCACGGCTATTGCTTTCTGAAGAATTGAATAAATAAAAGGTTACCTTCCTGAGTGTAGACAATCGTGGGAAAGTATTTGGTGATAACGGTGATGCAGATATCTCTCCACCTCTCCCACGAATTCAGTCCATCTGCCGATTTGTCACCATGAAAATTCAAAGCCATTACAGTGAGGGAGACGCTCATCCTTGTCCACCTCTGCTCGCTCACAGCATCAAATGATTGAAATAAAAATGTTGCGCCTTAGTATGTGTATGCATAGGTTGGGATTTAAAGGAATTCTAACACTCGCAGACTAAAAATTCAGGTTCTGGATGCGGAACTTCCATAGTTCTGCACGAATATAACCAAATGTTTGGTACCACCTACCTGATGATCCCCTCTGCCACTACTCCACCTGCCTGACGAACCCTCCTCCATCAGTTGTTCTGACGAACCCAGAGCCCTGTTCTGACGCATTAATTGCCTGAGCGGTACCCAATGCCTGACCTGTTTTGATTTAATGGGCAGGCGACATCCCACCACCCTTGGCTCCCATACCCAATGTATAAAGAAACCTTACCATAAAACAAGATTTTACAAAACCATGAATACATAATAATGTAAATAACTTAAAACATAACATAATGTATACTAATTATTATTATTATTAATCCTTTTCATGGGACTATAGTAATGAGTTTGTTTTTGTTGTGATATTAATTTACTTTTTATTATAAATTTGTGTATGCAATGTAATGTTTAAGATAGGAAAACAAATATATATTTTTAGATATAATAAAAATGTTTGTGTTTCTCATTTTTAATTGGTTGATAGAATTGAAGTGTTATTGTTCCTCTTCACATATTTCAATATGTAGAATTAATTACATAATCAATGAATTTCACGAATCACCACATCTAAATATAAAAAGTTATATTATGTATTTATTATTAGACTTAGGCTAAAGGCCAAACGAAACGGACCTTTGTCGGCAGTCCTTTTTCGTTTCTGGACTCTCGTCGTCGATCACGTTAGAGCTCTGGTCAACTACCTCGCCATCTTAATGTATCATCCGCAACACCATCTTAAACTATCAAGCACCATGCTCCCTGCACCTTCCATCAACCATCATTTGAATGTGTCGATGCCATATATCGTATGGCATCTACAATATACGACATGGATTGTTGATGGATGACCAATACAATGCATTAATGGCATGATCTTTTGAATTTTGTAATGGCGCCTAGAATCGATGCCCATTCAAATTCAAATTCAAATTTTGAATTTTTAAATCCGCCCAGCGTATATTGTGTTTCATTGGAAAGTTTGAAGAAAAAGTTTGGGCGTTGCAGAGAGATTTATCTTCAGAGAGATATGGCGAGTTGCAAGTCTAGCCATTGTAGGCACCGCTTTGCAGTATCGTCATCGTCGTCCTAGTTGGGGTTCAACTACAACTTTGATGTATTGGAGTTCTTCATTGACATCGATTGCAGAAACAGGGGTCCAATTGGATACACGAGCGGTAATCCCTCCATCTCCTTTCTGCTCCGGAGGGCGTCGAGAAACGGAGCTTCGAGCTCGAAGAACGTATTGGCGAGAATATCTGAGGACTTGGGGAGATTTGTGCCACTGGAAATGAAGACTCTGTAGAAGATGTGGCTTTTGCTCTTAAGAGCTTGTGCGATCTGGGTGGTGGGAATGGAGGGAAGGCGGGGATATTCAATATCAATTCCTAGTCACTGAAGTCATATCCCTGAGAGACCAAAACAGGGGCATAGACTGCAAAGCCAAGCATAAATGCCAAAGTTGTGAAGAGAATGTAATTAGGGAGTTCGAGCTTGGCGGTGACCTGTAAAGTAGGAGTCAACACCGGATCCATAATAATGCCAGAAATTGGAGGCCGCGATGTCGAAGAGTTGAGCAGATTGGTGATGAGGAGTTCTTTGAGGGCTTCCATGGAGCGCCCAATGGCTTCCCACTGTGAAAAAAATGGATCATCGTCCTTTCTTCCCTCGGAGGACAAAGATCGAATTTCGAGCTGATCCACGCGGATGTGGAAACCCAAAGAAGCGATGCGCTGGACGTGTGTGATTTCAGAAGGAGTAACGTTGCCTTTGGTTGTGATAAATGTGACGGAGAATCCGTAGTTGTTTGCTAAAACTCTTGCGAGATGCAGAAAGGGAATGAAATGGCCCATTCCGACCGAGGGAAACATGGCCACGTGATCGTTGTTCCTGTTTGCGACGCAAAGGAAACTAAACTCTGCTATTTCAGCAAGGCTAGTAATCCATTACACAGAAATGAAGCTGTTAGATTCTTTTTCACCTTTTCTTTTACACAAAAATACATGAAAATTACTCAGAATCGACACTACTCAAGCAGAAGAAAATTATCTTCACCTTAGAAGATCTCATGGAATCAACAGACAATTTTCATGAAAGCAATAATCTTGGAAGGGGGGGCTTTGGCTCTGTATACAAGGTAACTTCTACTTATTGTTGTTCTTTTAAAAGAAAAACATAACAAAGATCTACAAATCTAAAACATATGTAGCAAATCAACAGACGATAATTAACAAAAAAATTACATTTAGATATTATACAGATCTACGGAGAAACACTGAAACACTCATTAGATTGTGAGGTGCAATTTTCAATTTTAGGGCATCCTTCCTATTGGAGCTGCCTTTCTCAACTGGTTTAAATGTAATTCTTAAAATCAAAGGTTGGTCTTTAAGTTGTCTTTTACTTCGTGACCTTCACCCACTGAAAATATCAGTAGTCCTGATATGTGAAGTGGCGATGGCCATTGTACTCCTAAGCCATTACCATTTAACTATTAAACAAGATTTTTTCACTCATATATACATCGGGATATCACGTTTTGGGAGTTACAAGTCACACAGTTTCCAAGCCCCGATGCGTGACGTCGCGAAACAACCTTGAAATCTTACCCAGGTTAGCATCGAGAGTAAAGTTCCTTAAACCTTAGTTAAGTGCTGTCGGGATTTCACGTCTCAGCGATCACTCTCCCCAAAAGTCTTACAGTCATAACTCCGATAGGCGAAGTTGCGAGATAGTTTTACAAGTCACCTGGGTTAGTGTCAGGGGTAAGTCATTTTAAACCGTAGTTAAACAATGTCGGGGTTTCACGACTCGACATTCACTCTTCCAAGAAACTATACCTTCGTAACCCTGAGTCGCAAAATCACGATATTGATTAAACACTGATTAATTAAACACTTAATCTGGATCACGTTTTTTCTTAACTAGATCGTGTCATCGTGATCTCGGGTTTTAGGGGCTCGAAGGATAGGAGTGAAATCTCCCGATACGGTGAATGCCAAAAAAGGTGATTAAAGTTTAAAGAAAACCTAATTAAAGAAGCTAAGCCAGATTAATCAGTGCATTAATACAAATATTAACACACACCGTCTACGGATTAAATTTAAATGTTTTTTGCGCTAACTTGTGTCATGACCCGTCAAAAGTTATGGCATTTATTTGAAATAAGGTGAAGTGATAGGTAAAGATATTGTTTCTATTGCTAAATCTTTCTCAAAAAATGATTTGACCATTCTGTTCATAACGACGTCGGAGTTTTAAATGGTTGAGATATAGAGTTCTTTCTCTCATTGTTTTGAAGTTCATTTCTATCTTGCGCAAAGAAGATTTTCTCACTAGGCTAATTTCTGTATGTATACACATTTTTACTACAGGAGAGCTAAGTCAGAATCCTCTATCATGGCTCCACGAAAAGCATTCAAGGCAATTGTTGAGAATTCAAGGAAAGGCTCAGATAATGTTTCCGATACTTCACCCCGAAGTATTGATTCTGTCAGAACCTGGTCATACGTCTCCGAGGTTCTTCAGTCCGAATTGATGAATTGTTCAGATGATTCCAGCGATAATGAGAAGGATGATTTGGCCACCAAATACAAAATCGTCGTTCAAGCAGAGATGCATAAGATAGTGTCCAGGCCACGACTCCTTCCCTACTATGATATGATCTAATGGGCATTAGATCATGTGGACATCCCGATCAGAACTATTATTAGTGAGAAGAAGGTGGCCATTGGGACCTTCAGACCAAAACATTTGCATGCGATGTACCAATTGTCACCCACACCAAACTTCTCACACAATGCTGAGTTTCTGGAAGGTTTTAAGCAGAAAGAATGTGGGCAATACGAAAAAAACTTGTTTGATATGATCAAGGATTGGGTCTCTCACCTCGCAAAGTTTAGGGCGGACGGTAACGGAGTTTATTCAATCTCTTCCTTAGAACCGCCATACAAATATATAGCAATGATGACCTATAGGTTGTATGGGAAGGAGGACACCACACATTTTTTTCTCCCGTGGGTGCCTCTCATTCATACAGTCACTGAAGGTTGTTCCTTCGACTAGGCCAAATTGTTGTTAGACAGTTTAACCAGCTGGATTACTGAATATTGGATGCAGAGGGCGAATAGAAAGACCGCTTCATTTTTTATGTCCGCCTACATCATGGATGTTGTTTGTTTCATGACGCCTTTCCCTCTAATGAGCTGGAGTTGGACTCCATCTGAGGTTGAGCCTATCCATGTCTACAACTCAAAACTTTGGGAAGATAAGGCCACATAATTTATATACGAAATTTTCAATTGGGTAATGGTACCAATGCATATCTCCATCTTCGGCAACCCACTGCCCAGGATTTCAGATAGCATCACCACCAACTTGAGAAACATGGCCGACTGGTACATACAGGCGGAATTTTCATACATCAGGGTTTTCGACACCTTTGTTCCCCCCTATTCTCTACCATTATTCATACGGGATAGGCTGGTTTGTCACGAAATCGCTAGGCAAACTATGATTGGTGGCATAAGCAAAGAGCTTAAAGGATTTTCGAAGAAGGTATGGCCGCCCTTCCCCATTCATTTGAATACATATTCTTTATTAGATTTTAGACCCGCAAAAGCCGAGGCAACGACTTTGGAGGATATTAGATTGGTTCACATTGATTTCAAGAAGCACGACCCACACATGATCGTGGGTAATCACATGGCGAGTTGTGGGCTTAAAAGGTATGAACATGAACATTTGCCTTATGACGACATCTTTCGAGGGGCGAGATCCTATGTCAAGGTCTTAAGTCGGATTCAAACCCTATCACCTGAGGAGATGGTTGATTTCTTCAAATTTCAGGAACACCAGTGGAGCTGCCTTCCCCCAGTCTTACAGGGTAAGAACCCGCTGACTGCAGATGTACAACAAATGAAATCCAAGGGCTCCAAAGATTCAGGACCTGACCAAGAGGAACACCAGGAAAATAAGAAGCAAACTGGGGGCTCGAAACAGGAAGACAAGATCCCCAACCCGCTAAGCAAGCCATACTCAGTTGTTACCCTAGGGAAATCATCCAAGCAGATCGACAACCCCATTGTTTATGTTACTCCCCTACAATCCACAAAGGGGATCCCAGACGCAGGATGGATTTTCGGCGAAGAACTAACACCCATAACTGTGGAAGAGTTGCCTCTGAATGAATTTTTCTTCAATAAGAAGAGAAAGGCCGTTGTGAAACAAGAACTTTATCAAGAAGTAGGCACGACAACCAAGAAGTTTAAAATCCTTGCTGATGGGAGAGCCATGAAAAAGGAGGAATTTACAACTCAGATAGTAGGGATGTTGGGGGCTTTTGCTACAGCCAACCAATATTCTGTCGAGTCCCTAAAAGAACAGTTGAAGTGAAAAACCACTTGATCAAAACTTTGGAGGATAAGCTGGCTACAACAGAAGCAACCGCCAGAGATTAGGCGAACACAGGTATAGAGCTAGCTAGGGAAACCGATCAAAAGGAAATCGAGTGGCTCAAATCCAATCTTGAACAGACACAACAAATGGCTCAGACTAGCCAATCACAGATAAGCCAGCAAGGATAATTGATAGGGCAGTTACAGGCCAAATTAAATCTTGCTGAAAGCCAGATGATAGATATTGGGATATTCCAATCCCAAGCCATAGAAATCCGAAAAAGAGTGTCGGCAACTCAGCAAGATTTACTTGCTAAAGTGGAAACTATTCAAAACCACTGCCAACTCATTGATCAAGTACTGGAAAACATATCCTTCAAAGAAAAAGAAGCTAGGGCGGCTTGGGTCGCTTTCCAAGAGGCTGTTATAGCCACGACAAAAAAGGAAACGGGTAGTAGCTCCAAGCTTTCCATCCTAGAGTAGACCCGAGGTAACATCTTGCTAAAGGCATGGGAGTGTAACATATCAGAAGGTAGACAACGAGCTAAAGAGGTAAGAAACTCTTGTGAAGAAACTTTCGGCTTCATAGATGGGAGTTTGTTGGATCTCGATAGTGAAAATAGAACTGAGACATTGGGCCAGATTAATATAGCCAAGCACCTGCTCAATATCAAGAAGAATGAGGAAAGGGATTTGGCTGAAATATCACAAATAACCTAGACAAATATAATCCAAGTAGATAAATGGCTAATAAAACCAAGTGTACATTTATGTTCTATCAACGTCACAATTAGTGAAGGATTATTACACTTTTGAGGCAAATAATCAAACAGAACCTTCCAGGTTGATAGCCCAGTTGGTGGAGAGGTGCGTCACTTGCACCGAGCATGTGAAGGGGTAGGTTTTCGGTATCAAATAATGACAAGTGTATACCTGTTATATTTTTAGAACTCGAAGAGCAAAGAAAGGAAGGTGTTCCATTTTCCCAAAAGAAGGACAGAGACAAAGAATTGAAATGTTTAATCTCCTTTTTTTGTAACCGAAAAAACTCCTGGAACGATTGAAATTCCAACATGTAGAAGTTTGTATAAATATGAAATTAGAAGAAAGAAAAGAGGCTGGACCTTTTTGGTCGATTGTAATAGAGACTCTCTCCTTTTGAAATTTAATACAAAGCAATCTAAAGACTCATGATTCCGTCAACACTGTGTTATGAGTTTGTTTCCTCTGTGATTTCATATTCAATTTCATTTCGCATATATATATCTGATGAGTGTTTTTACTCCAATTTAGTAAAACCTCTACTGTGGTGATCGATTTTTAGTCGTCTATATCATTTACAGTTTTTCCTCTGTATTGGCTATTAGCAAGCAAAAGACCTGTGAACTCTTTAGATCTTCATATTTGATGCTTCGTCATATTTCTTCTTATCTTTTTCTTGTTCTGTTTATAGGGTGAGATTCTCCCTTGATAGGAGCCTCGCATTATAGACAGCTTAATGTTTTTCTCACATTTCACCCACCATTTATTTAAAAGATAACTTAGTTACGGGAAAAGGCCTTTGGTTTGCACTTTATATTCAAATATCGGATTCAAATTTCTCTTTCATACGATCAAATTGATATAGCATCAAAAACCTCGAACTCTCCTTTAATTTTCCTATTCCTCTATGACTGTCCCCATTGCAAGACAACCTAATATTGAACCCGACTTTTCGGACAAAACCCATATCGCTTTGAACCTTTTCGATACCATACTTAAAATAGCCACCACTCGGGTAGAACTTGAACGTTCATGGGCCGCGATTGAATATGATATAAGCATCCAGGAACAATTGGAAGCGAGATAACGACAACCTGGAAATCAGCCCTAGCTTCCTTTCTTGAAGGTTGATTCTTCCCCCTTTTTATCCTTTACTCACTTTAGGATGCTTAGACATTGTACTTTCTAAGCCCTAAGTACAGACTCTGGAACAACATCTTTCTAGTGCTGTTGCTAGGGACAAAGTTACAAAACCTTTTCCCTGGGAAGAACGACATTTTTACAAGTTTCGCCCTTTGATAGTGAACAAAGAGTGAACACCTTCTAAAGGCTTTAATTATATTTCACTTGGCGACTCCACGTTTAAATAAGCTGGCATCTGGTCGAAGGAACACCAGACAAAACCCGGATGGTAAACAGACCACGCCCGTTTCCGATCCCAAAAAAATACTGAAAACAAGAGGTTTCCCTTAAGGCAACTACTGTAGTCTACCAGCTAAAGTACCCACAACCCAAGACCAAGAGTTCTTTTGAACCTTCAAATTCACATAGTTCCCCTCCCGAAACCATCAATCCAACTTTAACTCTCTCTGAGGTTAAAAGTGAAATCCACCCGACAACCTCTGGCGTACACAAAGGTAAAAACCCCACATTGAATTTATCAGAGATCGATATCCCACCGACTCTTCAGTCAGATTTCACGACCTCACCAAGTCTCAAAGAGTATACCATATACTGAGATTCCACACCCGCAGGTTCCCCTGATTACATCTCTTGCAAATCCAAGGAGCCAAGTCCTCGCATCTCTTTTCACCCGTCTTTGGTTTTCTCGTCTTTTGAAGAAGCTAGAAATTCGCTTTTAGTCTTTCAGAACCCTCTATATAACACACCTTTTCCCTATCCGGTATTACCGATGGCATCCGTTGGAGGAGGAGGTGGAGTGGCTCTAGGAGGAGGAGCGGGGGGCCAAGCGCCTCCCTCACCTCCTAGGGTTTTCGCTAAAGTAGCTGGGAGATATGTGCCTTTGGTCCTGCCTGTCCCTCTCCACGATCTTCCTGAAAATTACATAAAAAAATTACCTAAATTTACAGGGGAAGGGGACTTGACCACAACTGAACATATAAACTTCTTTGATCAGTTCGTTGATATCCTCAGTCTCGAACACGAAGACGTATATTCGAGGTTGTTTTTTCAGTCTTTCGAAGGACAGGTATGAACCTGGTTTCGAAGTCTACCCGTAGGATCGATATTATCCTATGATGCCCTAGAAGACTCCTTTCTTAGATAATGGGGCGAAAGGAAAGACCATTTTTATTATTTGACAGAGTTTGGCTCTTTAAAGAAAAAGACTTCAGAAACTGTTATGGAATTCATTCAAATATTTAACAAGTTATATAACAAGATCCCGATCGAAGTTAAAGCATCCCAACTTGCAGCCAAGGTAACCTTTGCGGGAGCCTTCGAACCCGATTTCGCACTTATTTTGAGAGAAAGGAGGGGGGCTACCCTAACCTGAATGCAAGATGATGTTGTAGAAATTGAATCTAATATGATGGCTTCTGGCAAGTTGAAAACCAAGGTAGAAATGGGAAATCGAGAAAACAAACATTTTAGGGAGCAAGCGGGACTCTCAGGGTCCAATAGATCCACATACGACAAAATGGATGATAGGGCTAGGATAATTAAGGAGTTATCAAACAAGATTTCCAGAATGGAGCTATATCAATCCAAGGTCGATCCTTTCGTTAAAAGGGTATTCATAAGAAACCCCAATCCTCAAAATCAACAAAGGCAGATTAAAAATGAAGACCAGAAAATTCAAACCCCTTTAAAAAATGAAAATTTTATAGGAGGAAATGACCTGCAAGATTTCGAGGGTCTGGAAGAAGATGTGACAAATTTGGGTGATGACTGCACTCAACCTTATTTAACCAAAGAATATTATGAGAAGTCCTTAAACACGTAACAATTGTCAAATAAAGATGATGACATAAACAACACTGATTTTGTTGTATGTCAAGAAACGACTGATTCTATAATGGCTGAGGTCCAACCTAGGTATAACCTGAGGTCTAAAAACAAACCTGCATCGACTCCTCAACCCAAGAAAATTATCCCTAGAGGTGAAATATACGAGCCCACCCCAAAAGAGACCGAGACATCTAATAGAAAAATGAAAGGGGAAGACTCGCTAGATCCCAAAGTAAAGGAGGCTGGGACCCAAACCAAGGAAACCAAGACAGTTGAAACACATAGACTGGTATATAAACTCACGGGTGATAAATCATCACAAACAAATAAATTAGAAAAGGAGTCTTGGGTTTCAACCAAAGAAACGAAAAAAGGTAGTGGAGGGTTCAGCCTCAAAAATGAGATAAATAAGATAAAAATACCAATCCCTCTGGTGGAATTAGCGAAGAATCATGTATATCGAAAGAATATGACCAAAGCAATAGGTTTTTCGAAGCTATAAAGTCACTATGACGTGATAAACTTGGAAGATGATAAGACCAACATCACTTTTGGCCCACATTTCAAGGGTGCCAGAGACACCGTCACTCCCTTCTATATCACCTTGAACGTGCATGATCGACTACTACATAACTACATTCTAGACTCTGGGGCCTCACATAATGTGATGCCTAAAACTATTATGGATAGACTAGGCCCTGAGATCACCAGGCCTTATGGGGATCTCTACTCTTTCGATTCAAGAAGAGTTAAGTGCTTGGGTGTGATAAAAGATTTAGTAGTCACTCTTGCACAAGTCCTGGTGAAAAGCATCCTGATGGATGTAGTTATTGCCGATATACCCCCAAAGTATGGCTTACTGCTATCTAGGTCATGGGGAGCCAAACTTGGTGGGTCTCTTCAACTAGACATGACCTACGCCACGATTCCTATGTTTGGTGGACAACTTACTCAGTTATACAGGGAAACGAGGCTAGCCTACACAGTGAGCGACCCTCAGAATCCTAACAATTATCATGTTTATATTGTCGATCAAGATCTAGGAAGTTGTATTATGTCTTTTGATGATGATGTAAATAGTTGTTCAGAAGAGAATTACTTAGAAAATAATGAATCAGGAAAGACATACGAAAATATGCATAGCATTGGGATTTGGAAAATGTTTTTTGACGATGCCCTATCATGTGAAGGAGCTACTTTTTGTGGCAACTAAAAATGATTTTGTTATTCCTTTCTCTTATAGGCTTCAGTGGGATATAGACTACACCAATAAAATATGTGAGTATGAAGCCTTAGTCTTAGGTTTGGAAGCTGCCAGGAAGTTGAACATAAAGAACCTGGAAGTTTACGGAGATGCAGAGTTGATAGTGAAATAGATAAATCGACAATACCAGGCCAAACACCCAAGATTGAGATCTTACAAAAATTGCGCCTGGGATCTTATGGAAAATTTATTTTCATCGGTAAAGGTTCATTTCATGCAAGATACCAGATATATAAAATATGCAGAACAGAAAAGAAATGCTAGAAATGTCAGAATAACAGTAAAATATCCAGCATAATCTTCACAATACACAGAAATGATATACGAAATAGTAACAGAAATAGCACTTTGAATCAGATAGCAATGTTCACAAGCCTCTTCGAGGGGGAAACCTCCAGTCGAGCAGTGCTCTGTTACAATAATATCCAAGCTACGATTTTTCATACCCTCGACCCTTATTTATACTAAATATGTCTATTAAGAGAAGCATCTAGAGGAAGATCCTTCTAGAAGCGGAAGCTTCTATTAGGTCTTCTTACATCCGCCTTA
>JZKD02S1648201.1:95351-107231 GCA_000966675.3 Picea glauca | reverse complement strand
ATTAGGTCTTCTTACATCCACCTTATTCTATTTTATTGAAAGGTCTTATTAATATTGACCTTTATTACATCCGAATACATTGATCTACCTATGTGTGGGTTAGGACCTTAACATTTCATCCCACGGGACGAAAACCAGCAAGCCGATTCACTGGCCAAAGCAGCTTCAACTTTTGTACCCCCCATCGCTTTCAAATTAAAGTACCACATAGAGGTAAGGCACAAACCATCCATACCAAACAACATACAACACTGGAAGGTTTTCGAGGATGACGAACATATCAGAAAGTTCTTGGAAATGGTGGGTGATTTCTCCAAAACCCACATCGACCAAGAGGACCAAAATGATCATACCTGGATTATGCAAGAGGGAGAGGAGCCTCAGGAGTTTCAAGAAAAAAATGCTAACCATTGCATGTTGGTTTTAAAGAACAATCAAATTCCGAAGGGACTAATCCCCATGGAGAGACTGTTCGATTAGAATGATATGCCCCTAAAATCCACTCTGCAACCCCAACCAGAAGAGGTTGAAGACTGTGACGTAAGGACCAAATAGGGGCCTAGGATGGTAAAAATATCAAAGTACCTCCCTCTTGAGGTAAAAAGAAAGTATAAAGACTTACTCGCGCGGTATAAAGACGTTTTCGCTTAGTCTTATGAAGAACTGAGAACCTACGACACCACTGTGATCGAACACAAGATACCTCTGAAGCCTGGTGTCAAACCCTTTAGACAAATCAACCCTATCTTGTTTCCCGTGGTCGAAAGGGAAGTTAAAAATATCTTAGACACAAAAATAATAGTACCATTGAGATACTCCAATTGGGTAGCAAACCTGGTCCTGGTTAGAAAGAAGAGAGGGGAGATTAGACTGTGTGCTGATTTTAGAAATCTAAATAAGTCCTCCCTCAAAGACAACTACCCTCTACCCAAAATGGATCACGTATTAGAAAAGGTAGTTGGGGCAAATAGGATGTCGATGATCGACGGGTTCTCTGAATACAATCAAATTGTCGTAAATGAACATGATAAAGAAAAAACAGCCTTCACTACCCCTTGGGGTACATTAATGTATGACACGATGCCTTTTGGTCTAATGAATGCAGGTGCCACCTTCCAACGTGCTATGAATATCACTTTCATTGGCGAAATAGATAAGTTCGTGGTTATCTATCTCGATGATCTAACCGTTTTTTCTAAATCTGATGAAGATCATTTAATACGTCTCAAGCAGATGTTTGAAAAATGCCACAGTTTTGGTTTGTCTTTAAACCCCAAAAAGTCTCACTTTGCCATGCAAGAAGGTAAACTCTTGGGCCATATTGTGTCTCAAGACGGAATTAAAATTGTTCCTAGCAGGGTTGAAGCTATAGACACTATAAATATTCCTAGAAACGTAAAAGAAATTTAGTAATTCTTAGGAAAAATATTTTTTTTGAGGAGATTTATCCCAAACTTTGTTGAAATTGTGAAATTGATCACAGATATGCTAAAGAAGAACAACTAAGTGAAATGGATAACAGAGGCCAAAGAATCATTTGCACGCATCAAGAAGGTTATGAGCGAGGCACCTGTATTGGCAAGGCCTGATTATCTAAAGGATTTTCTTATTTTCTCATTAACCTCTGAACATACACTTGCCACGATACTCCTCTAGAAAAATGAAGAAGGTTTTGAGCAACCGATAGCCTTTTTTAGCAAAAGTCTCAGAGAAGCTGAACTCAAATACGATATAATGGAAAAACAAGCGTACACTATGGTGAATGTATTAAAGGCTTTCAGAACTTATGTGTTGCATTCCAAGATAATTGCGTATGTACCCACCAGCTCCATAAAAGACATTATGGTTCAGTCCGATAGTGATGGAAAAAGGGGATGGTGGCTCGCTAAAATCCAAGAATTTGATCTGGAGATAAAACCGACGAGACTAGTAAAGGGACAAGGTTTGGCTAAACTCGTAGTTGAATCAAATTTCAGAGCCCTCTGTATAAATGGCCTACATGGATGTGAAGAGGGTGTGGACATGGATGAGATCGATGAGAAAACAAGTGCAATCAGAATTGAAGAGAAGTTTGCCTCATCAGATTGATACAAAAACATATTGTCCTACCTGCTAACCTTGAAATGCCCAAGTGACTTATCATCATCCAAGCCAGGATGCTAAAACTGCATGCGATCAAGTACTATATATCCGAAAGTCAATTGTATGGAAGGACACACTTGGCTTCCTATTGGTTTGTTTGGTTGAATCAGAAACAAAGAAAGTCATAAGTGAATTTCATGAAGGAGTGTGCGGGGGACATCATGCTTGGAGGGTGACATCTTATAAAATCCTGAGGGAAGGGTATTAGTAGCCAAAACTTTTCGCAGACATCAATGCCAAAGTCAGAACCTACAACCCTTGCCAATTGTTCGCAGACAAGCATAAACTCCCAGCGCTATTGTTGGTTCTGGTCAAGACGGAAGCCCCTTTTCAACAATGGGGACTAGATTTTATAGGAGAAATTAACCCCCATTCTAGCGCTCAACACAAATGGATCCTGACTGCCACAGATTACTTCATTAAATGGATGGAGGCTATTCCAACCAGAAGGGAAACTGATTATGTGGTAATAGATTTCCTAGAAGAGAACATTTTGTCTAGATTCGGTTGCCCCCGAAAGATAGTCACAGATAATGCCCAGGCTTTTAAATCTATGGCTATGATCAGTTTTTGCCAAAAATACAATATCGTGCTCGACCACTCCACGACATATTACCCTCAAGGAAATGGACTAGCTGAGTATTCAAACAAGAGTCTAATCAATGTAATTAAGAAAGTGTTGAACGAGAACAAAAAATCTTGGCAGGTACATTTGAAATACGCTTTATGGGAAAACCGGATAGGCACAAAAAAATCTATTGGCACTTCTCCTTTCCAAATGGTGTACGGGACCGACGTGGTATTACCCATAAATCTAGTGCTTCCTGTAATGAAACTTTGGCAAGATGAGAAAGAAGAACTGAATCATGTCACAAGAAGGATAAACCAGCTGATTGAAGTAAAACAACACAGGGTCGAAGTGGATGAAAGGTCGCAGAAATACCAAGACGACATGAAAACGTTATTCGACCATAAGGAAAAAGACAGAGAGTTTATCCCCGATGATTTGGTCTTGAAATGGGATGCTAGGAAGGAAGACTCGACAAAACACGGTAAATTCAATCATATCTGGTACGGACCATTCAAAGTCACAGCTCCCGAAGGAAAAAATTCATTTCTATTAGAAAATCTGGATGGTAAAATCTTCAACGCCCCTGTCAATGCGCGTTATTTAAAACACTATATGCAATAATTGGTTCCCAAAAAAATTCCATTGTATATACCGGTTTGTGTTTTCTTTCTATTTCATAATCTCTCTTCGGTAAGTTTACTTTCACCGCTAATTAATTAGGTCAGTGATTTTTGTAGAAGTAGAGATGCAAAAATTTCAATGCATTCATCTCTTTTAAAAGCCCCGATACTCTTTGTGTTTGCAGGATTCAGGCTTGCAGCCAAAACGAACGAAAGGAGTAAACATAAAGTCATATATCATAAAATAAATTCGTCGAAAACAGGTGATGGAAAAGGTTTTCCATTATTTTAAAATGGTAAGGAAAAGGTACGAATTCCTAAGAATTTTATTTTTTAAACGAAGGTCTCCGAAGCGCTGTAATGATCTCATAAATATAATGTTTTCTCTTGACTGGTGACTAAAAGAATGAATCCTTACTCTGGGCCCTAAGAGTTTCACCTAGACAAAGATAGGAGGTAATTAAAATAAGAAGAGAAAGTAAAGCGTCTTCAGAAAAGGGTCCCAAAGTCTATTTTAATCCATGATCCCTATGTTTTGAATCCCAGATCTCCCTCCGTCACCTTTTTCTTTCTGCAGGCTTACCTTCTTAAAAAACCAAGCACCTTTCCGGGCTCCATACATAGGAAGAAGAGATTACATTTTATCTTTGGAAGCTGTAAAGCAAATTTTGGAAAGTAAGCCAGTCTTCACAACTCCTCAGTCTCTTACTAAACAAAGTTATGCGCAGGTTGATCCTGGCTCTTCTAGGTTTTTTAACAGTTTCAAAGGATTGAGGCTTGCTCGAAGGAAGGCCCCTGGAAGTAATATTTCCCTTTTTCCCCGCGGGCTAAGGTGTTTTGAAAGTTAAGGGAAGGTTGGTATCGAGTAATCAAAGCAAGTTGACAGACCTCCACTGCAAATATTACACAGATATCATCCCTCATACAAACTGATTTTCCCCACTTTGTGTTCTAAAAAGTAAATTATAAGACATATGGTGAAAGGAAATTCATATTTGATTGCCCCCATCTAGTCCAAAAAGACGTTGAAAGGAAATTCAAAAATGATTGCCCTCATCTCAACATTTAAATGCATAATTATATTTCGAAGTGGTGAAAGGAAATTCAGTAAAAAGGGCCAGATAACTTCACCGGGGTACTGAACAGGCTCGCTATTAGTGAAGCAATATCTGAGATATATGTAAGGATTTCATACATGAATCTCACTCTACTCTGGTAATCAACTTTCTCGAAACCCGATCTGCACCCCAAGTTCAGACAGGGCTCCCCGATAAAAAACAAAACCATGTAATTTACTTCGTTTGATGCAAGCCAAAAGACACAAGATCTGTTGGATTTCCTAGGACTGTTTTGATTATCTTAAGGCAGACCTGAATTTAGTAATGAGAAAGAGAAAGTCATGAAAGGGACTGTAGCTGAGTTTGAAACGCATTTGAGTGTTGAAAATCTTTTCATAAGTAAAAGACAAAATCTCTTCTTCCCTCTGTATCCCCTTTCCTTAAGAAAGTTTCATAGAAATAAAACCAATGACTCCATTTACCCAATACAGGCACGTGGTCTACTGTTCTTCCAATCTTGCAGGAAGACTGGATCCCTATTTGGATCCTATGTTGGAGCTTCCTTTCTCAACTAGTTTAAATGTAATTCTTAAAATCAGAGGTTGGTCTTTAAGTTGTCTTTTACTTCGTGACCTTTACCCACTGAAAATCTCAGTAGTCCTGATATGAGAAGTGGTGATGGCCGTTGTACTCCTAAGCCATTACCATTTAACCATTAAACAATATTTTTTCACTTTTATATACATCAGGATATCACATTTCGGGAGTTACAAGTCACACGGTTTCCAATCCCCGATGCGCGAAGTCGCGAAACAACCTTGAAAGCTTACCTAGGTTAGCACTGAGAGTAAAGTTACTTAAACCTTAGTTAAGTGTTGTTGGGATTTCACGTCTCGGCGATCGCTCTCCCCAAAAGTATTGCCATCATAACTCCGATAGGCAAAGTCGCGAGATAGTTTTACAAGTCACCCGGGTTAGTGTCAAGGGTAAGTCGTTTTAAACCGTAGTTAAACAATGTTGGGGTTTCGCGAATCGACATTCACTCTTCCAAGAAACTATACCTTCGTAGCCCCGAGTCATGAAATCATGATATTAATTAAACAATGATTAATTAAACACTTAATCTGGATCACATTTTTGTTTAACTAGATCGCGTCATCGCAATCTCGAGTTTTAGGGGCTCAAAGGATAGGAGTGAAATCTCTCGATACGGAGAACGCCGAAAAAGGTGATTAAAGTTTAAAGAAAACCTAATTAAAGAAGCTAAGCCAGATTAATAAGTGCATTAATACAAATATTAACATGCACAGTCTACGGGTTAAATTTAAATGTTTTTTGCGTTAACTTGTGTCACGACTTGTCAAAATTTATGGCATTTATTTGAAATAAGGTGAAGTGATAGGTAAAGATATTTTTTTTATTGCTAAATCATTCTCAAATAATGATTTGACCGTTCTATTCATAAGGACGTCGGAGTTCTAGGTGGTTGAGATATATAGTTCTTTCTCTCATTGTTTCGAAGTTCATTTTTATCTTGTGCAAAGAAGATTTTCTCACCAGACTAATTTCTGTATGTATACACATTTTTACTACAGGAGAGCTAAGTCAGAATCCTCTATCATGGCTCCACGAAAAACATCCAAGGTGATTGCTGAGAATTCATCTCAGATAATGTTTTCGATACTTCACCATGAAGTATTGATTTTGTCAGAACCTGGTCATATGTCTCTGAGGTTCTTCAGTCTGAATTGGTGAACTGTTCAGATGATTCCAGTGATAATGAGAAGAATTATTTGGCCACCAAATACAAAATTGTCATTCAAGAAGATATGCATAAGATAGCGGCCATGCCACGACTCCTTCCCTACTATGATATGATCCAATGGGCATTAGATCATGTGGACATCCCGACCAAAATTATTATCAGCGAGCAGAAGGTGACCATTGGGACCTTCAGACCATAACATTTGCAGGCAATGTACCAATTGTCACCCACACCAAACTTCTCACACAATGCCGAGTTTTTGGAAGGTTTTAAGCGGAAAGAATGCTAGCAATACGAAAAAAACTTGTTTGATCTGATCAAGGATTGGGTCTCACACCCCGCAAAGTTCAGGGCAGATGGTAACGGAGTTTATTCAATCTCTTCCTTGGAACCGCAATTCAAATATATAGCAATGATGACCTATAGGTTGTATGGGAAGGAGGACACCACACATTTTTTTCTCCCGTGGGTGCCTCTCATTCATACAGTCGTTGAAGGTTGTTCCTTCGACTGGGATAAATTGTTGTCAGACAGTTTAACCAGCCAGATTACTCAATATCGGATGCAGAGGGTGAATGGAAAGGCCGCTTCATTTTTTATGTCCGCCTACATCATGGATGTTGTTTGTTTCATGATGCATTTCCCTCTAATGAGCTGGAGCTGGACTCCATCTAAGGCTGAGCCTATCCATTTCTACCACTCAAAACTTTGGGAAGATAAGGCCACATAATTTATATACAAAATTTTCAATTGGGTAATGGTACCAATGCATATCTCCATCTTTGGCAACCCACCGCCCAGGATTTCAGAAAGCATCACCACCAACTTGAGCAACGTGGTCAACTGGTACGTAGAGGAAGAATTTTCATACATAAGGGTTTTCGACACCTCTGTTCCCCCCTATGCTCTACCATTATTCATACTGGATAGGCTGGTTTATCGCCAAATCGCTAGGCAAACTATGATTGGTGGCATAAGAAAAGAGCTTAAAGGATTTTCGAAGAAGGTATGACCGCCCTTCCCCATTCATTTGAATATATATTCTTTATTATATTTCGGACACACAAATGCCAAGGCAGCGACTTTGGAGGATATTAAATTGGTCCACATTGAGTTCAAGAAGCACGACCCACAGAGGATCGTGGGTAATCACATGGCGAGTTGTTGGCTTAAAAGGTCTGAACATGAACATTTTCCTCATGACGACATCTTCTGAGGGGCAAGATCCTATGTCGAGGTCCTAAGTCGGATTCAAACCCTGTCGCCTGACTAGATGGTTGATTTCTTCAAATTTCAGGAACACCAGTGGAGCTGCCTTCCCCTAGTGTTACAGGGTAAGAACCCAACGTCTGCAGATGTACAACAAATGGAAGCTAAGGGCTCCAAAGATTTAGGACCTGACTAAGAGGAACACCAGGAAAATAAGAAGCAAACCAGGGGCCCAAAACAGGAAGCCGAGATCCCCAACCCTCCAAGCAAGCCAGCCTCGGTTGTTACCCCGGGGAAATCATCCAAGCAGATTGGCAACCCCGTTGTTTATGTTACTCCCCTACAATCCACAGAGGGGATCCCAGATGCAGGATGGATATTCGGCAAAGAACTAATGCCCATAACTGTGGAAGAGTTGCCTCCGAACGAATTTTTCTTCAATAAGAAGAGAAAGGTTGTTGTGAAACAAGAACTTTATCAAGAAGTAGGCATGGCAACCAAGAAATTTAAAATCCTTGCTGATGGGAGATCCATGAAAAAAGAGGAATTTGCAACTCAGATAGCAGGGACGTTGGGGGATTTTTCTACAACCAACCAATAATCTGTTGAGTCCCTAAAAGAAAAGTTGAAGCGGAAAAGTTGCTCAATCAAAAATTTGGAGGATAAGTTGGCTATAGCAGAAGCAACCACCAGAGATCAGGCGACCACAGGTATAGAGCTAGCTAGGGCAACCGATCAAAAGGAAATCGAGTAGCTCAAATCCGATCTCGAACAAGCACAACATATGGCTTAGACCAACCAATGACAGATAAGCCAGCAAGGAGATTTGATAGGGTAGTTATAGGCCAAATTAAATCTCGCCGAAAGCCAAATGATAGATATCGGGATATTCCAATCCCAAACCATAGAAATCCAAAAAAGAGTGTCGGCAACTCATCAAGATTTACTTGCTAAAGTGGAAACTATTCAAAACCACTAGCAACTCATTGATCAAGTACTGGAAAACATCTCCTTCAAAGAAAAAGAAGCTAGGGTGGCTTGGGTTGCTTTCCAAGAGGTTGTTGTAGCCACGACAAAAAAGGAAATGGGCAGTAGTTCCAGGCTTTCCATCCCAGAGCAGACCCGAGGTAACATCTTGCTGAAGGCATGGGACCACAACATATCAGAAGGCAGACAACAAGCTAAAGAGGTAAGAAACTCTTGTGAAGAAACTTTCGGCTTCATAGATGGGAGTTTTTTGGATCTTGATAGTGAAAACAACACCGAGGCACTGGGCCAGATTAATATAGCCAAGCACCTGCTCAATATCAAGGAGAATGAGGAAAGGGAGTTGGTTGAAATATCACAAATAACCCAGATGGATATAATCCAAGTAGATAAATGTCTAATAAAACCAAGTGTACATTTATGTTCTATCGGCACCGAAGACCGACAGGTAGAAGGAAAGTTGCCACAATTAGTGAAGGATTATTACACTTTTGAGGCAAATAATCAAACAGAACCTTCCAGGTTGATAGCCCAGTTGGTGGAGAGGTGTGTCACTTGCACCGAGCATGTGAAGGGGCAGGTTTCCAGTATCAAATAATGAAAAGTGTCTGCCTATTATATTTTTAGAAATCGAAGAGAAAAGAAAGGAAGGTGTTCCATTTTCCCGAAAGAAGGACAGAGACAAAGAATTGAAACATTTAATCTCCTTTTTTTGTAATAAAAAAAACTCCTGGAACGATTGAAATTCTAGCATGTAGAAGTTTGTATAAATATGAAATTTGAAGAAAGAAAAGAGGTTGGACCTTTTTGGTCGATTGTAATAGAGAGTCTCTCCTTTTGAAATTTAATACAAAGTAATCTGAAGACTCCTGATTCTGTCAAGACTATGTTATGAGTTTGTTTCCTCTGTGATTTCATATTCAATTTCATTTCGCATATATATATATCTGATGAATGTTTTTACTCCAATTTAGTAAAACCTTTACTGTGGTGATCAATTTTTAGTCGTCTATATCGTTTATAGTTTTTCCTCTGTATCGGCTATTAGCAGATACAAGACCTGTGAACTTTAGATCTTCATATTTTATGCTTTAGATTTCTTCTTATCCTTTTCTTCTTTTGTTTACAGGGTGAGATTCTCCCTTGATAGGAGCCTCGCATTACAGACAACTTAATGTTTTTCTCACATTTCACCCACCATTTATTTAAAATATAACTCAGTTATGGGAAAAGGCCTTTGGTTTGCACTTTATCTTCAAATATCGGATTCAAATTTCTCTTTCATACGATCAAATTGATACAGCATCAAAAACCTCAAACTCTCCTTCAATTTTCCTGTTCCTCTATGACTGTCCCTGTTGCAAGACAGCCTAATATTGAACCCGGCTTGTTGAACCAAACCCATATCACTTTGAACCTTTTCGATACCATACTTAAAACAACCACCACCCGGGTAGAACTTGAACGTTCACGGGCCACGATTGAAGGGGATATAATCATCCAGGAACAGTTGGAAGCAAGACAACGACAACCTGGAAATCAGCCCTACCTTCCTTTCCCAAAGGTTGATTCTTCCCCCTTTTTATCCTTTACTCACTTTTGGATGCCTAGACACTGTACTCTCTAAGCCTTAAGTACAAAATCTGGAACAACACTTCCCTATCAACTTATTTTTCTGTGATGGTTTAGCAGTGACCAGGACAGAGTGACTAGTACTTTGCCTCTGGAGACTGAGTCTTGTTTGTAGTCAGGCAAAGAGGCAGAGATATATCCAATTGAATTCATAAATATATGAAAGTAAAAATAAATTTGACAGCCACAAAAAATCTTAGCCTATAATCCCCGAAAAACGTGCTATGGAATGTCAAGTTTAAACGTTGGTTAGCTTGCAATGGTAATTAAAATGAGTTTTTTTTAAATATAACAATGTTTCAATCTTGGGGACCAATCATGGCTATAGTTTGTTCTTATTTTGGATTTCACATCGGTGTAACTCCCACTTCAAGTGGGTCTGCATACTAAGCAAATCTATGAACTTTAAGATAAAGAACATATTGTGTACATTTGATCGAATGAAATTTGCAAGAAAATGTTAAAAATATTTTATAATAAAATTAAATGAAAAAAAAATATTTTATAATAATAATAATAGTTCTAAATTTTATAAATTACTATGACATATTTTTTCAAAATTTATAAATTAATATGATATATTTTTTCAATAATTATATACTATGTTGCATTGGTTTTCGGGACAGGGGAACAACGGGGACGGGGAGACGCGTCCCTGGGATGGCTAGAGCGCACCCCCAAATTTTTCAGGGGACGACGGGTTGGGGATGACAAAATTATATATATATATATATATATATATATATATATATTAAAATTCACCATAAACATTTGTAGTTGTTTCAAGCTTGTAATCACATCAAGCTATATTATATAGTATTATGCACAACCCTTACACTTACCAATTCTGAAAAAGCTCGACCAATTTAAAAAAGGGCCGAGTGACATTTCATTATTGGATGCTAGACAAGAGAAAAATGCAGTTTAGCTTTAGGAAACTTAAATGATAAATATCTCTATAGCAATTTTTCTTACTCATATTTCTTATTAATGACGATTATGTTAAAACATAAAAGGCATTCCCTTCTCAATAGGTTTTGCAGATTTTTATGGTTGTGTTGAAAATCACTATAAAACACTTTGGTTCTGTAAAGAGATTAGATTCATATTTCAGATTAATAATGTGATTGAATAGGAATTTATTCAAACATTTAGTGCCCAATCGAAATCACTGCTACCTGATTGTTTTCACAATGCTTGAGGTTGGGATGGTGGAAGCACTATAATTGAATGACTCCTGAAAACCCATGTACAATATGTAAAAGATAAGATGACAAAAAAAAAGAGAAGAACAAGAATAATAACCATAAGGATCATCCCTTTGAAATGTTTCATTTCTTGTTTTTTGACATGGAAACTTTGTTGTTGTAACCTTGTTGCTGAAAATACAATATTTAAATCACTAGAAACCCAAATCAAAACCCATGTTTTGAGCTAGAACTTTTACAACAGATTTAGATTCAATGCAATACAAAAATAATGGATGGGAAAAATGATCTTATTGTCCAATCATCAATTTCCATGATTGTCAATACTGAAGATATATGCCTTGAATATCCTCAAAATCTGCCCCAAAAAATCTCTAAAATCTGCCTAGAACATGCTTGAAATCGGTTCGTAACGCCCCTGAAATCTATTTGGAACATATTGGGGATGGCCAGCAAGTCCTCGAGTCCCCAATGAAGTCCCCAACAATTTGGGTAAGTTTCCTAAGGGTCCCCAAGTCCCCGGTACGCGGGAACGACGGGTACACAGGTTTTTTTGGGGGGGACGAGTCCCCATGCAACATAGATTATATATTAGTGCTTTCTAATTTTATAATAATTTATATTTTTTTAATTGTTAGAATTTAATAATATAGAATAACTTTATAATCATATATTTTTTAATTATTGA
>JZKD02S1648201.1:82492-95301 GCA_000966675.3 Picea glauca | reverse complement strand
AATTAAAAAAATCTATATGCTACAAGATTAACTTACTCTATCACATATCTTATGACTAACCACTAACCTAAAAAACACCATGATACTTAGTGTTCGCCACTACCAAGTCCATAAATAACTAACCATAGATATAGGAATTACTTTAAAATTCTTCTTTTATACTCCACATTAATAACTTCTTCTTTCTAGTTTTCAAATAACAAGGATCTCAAATTGTATAACAAATGCATAGCTACCTACATTGATCTTCAATTCACGAACCTTAAAATTCATTGCTTCATTTCTTTTCCATCATCCTCATTAACCTCTTTGACATCTTCTCAATAATATCCATGTTATTGTGTTTTCACTTCTAGTATCACTAGCTCTTAATAGAGTAAAGGAATTATATGTCACCTTGAACTATCATAAACCACAATCATATCCATAGGAGTAATAATACCATCCTTAAACTTTTAATTCGTCAAAATTACGGAGATCAAATCTTCTCTCCAATCTTTTTGAGAATACAAAAAAAATTCTAAAGCAAACAAAATAATTTTTCACCATTTTTTTTCTCAAGGTCCAATAGACCAAAGTTGGTCTTGATGGATGATAATCATCATCATCACTGGCAACAAAAATACACAATGATGAACAAATTGACATAAAACACTAACACTCATTGGTTGGCACCTAAATGTTCTTTTAATTTGGAGTGTTGACCCTCATATGTATGTCAAAGGTAAGCCACTAGAGGTTAAATTTGTGTTGGGAATTATTGGATTGTGAGTCATAGACATTCTCCTCATAAATAGAGGGGGGAATTGTTGTGTGTATAGTTCAATCATTTGACAATTTTGTTTGAGGATCTAGACAAAAACCAAACCAAAAAATATTTTGATGTGAAAAATATGGTATTATTATGATGATGGAAATAGATGGACATGCACACATTGAATCCTAGAAACATACATGGACAATGTTAAATGAGTACCTAATCATATGAGTCCTCGGATAGGATGCATAGGATGCAGAAAGGGGCTAAGACAATTCTAAAATACGATATCTATTAATGTTAATAAAATACAATCGAATTGTGCATTCTTATATTGAAAATGATATTACAAAAACTCGTCGTCAATAGCATGCCCTAGAAAATTCAATTGATGTATTAGCTTAGTGTTCTTACCATAGCTACCAAGATTATGTACTATATCCATACTTGCATCTTACATATTGCGGAAGATTATATTGAAACCTTGATGTTTCTATTTCATCCTACCGACTATGTACCTGAGAGAAAAATTATACCCAAGCACCATGTTATTTATTTTAGTAGTGCATATGCGATGCACATCCAAGAGGCCCTTTCCCACGCCCACGAATTCTCTTGCATTCACATTATACAGATGTTGCACAATCATAAATGCACCCAAATTGGTATTCAATTCAATTAAATTGTTGTGTTTATGGAGCTGAGCCATCACAACTGTGTTTATGGAGCTCAACCATCACTCCATCCATCTATGTAGCTTCTCTTTTGGCATATCATTCGCTCCTCATATTCACTTGGCATGGGGGATAATATTAAACGTCGGGGTAATCTTAAACGCCTCCAATGTAATTCATAGTTCAAGAGGCCATAGTTCCAGAGGGCATAGCTCTATAGGTCACAGATCCACACGTCATAGTTCCACAGTTAGTTCTAGAGGGCGTAGCTCCAGAGGTCACTTTCCATAGGTCATAGTTCCATGGGTCATAGTTCCAGAGGTCATAGTTCTAGAGGGTGTAGTTCCATAGGCCATAGTTCCACAGGTCAGTTCGACACATCATAGTTCCAAAGGTCATAGTTCTAGAGGGCGTAGTTTCAGAGTTCATAGTTCTAGAGGGCATAGTTCCACAGGTCAAAGCTCCAGAGCAAATAGTTCTAGAGTTCACAGTTGCACAAGGCGTAGTTCTAGAGGGCATAGTTCCAGATTTCATAGTTCCAGAGGGAGTAGTTACAGAGGTCACAGTTCCACATGTCACAGTTCCAGAGGGCATAGTCCTAGAGGCCGTGGTTCTAGAGGTCATAGTTCCATAGGGAGTAGCTATAAGGGTCACAGTTCCACGGGTCACAGTTCCACATGTCATAGTTCCATAGGTAGTTCTAGAGGGCATAGCTCTAGAGGTCACAATTCCATAGGTCATAGTTCCATGGGTCATAGTTCCAGAGGTTATAGTTCCATAGGGCGTAGTTCCATAGGTCATAGTTTTAGAGGTCAGTTCCAGAGGTCATAGTTCCAAAGGTCATAGTTCCAGAGGGCGTAGTTCAAGAGGTCATAGTTCCAAAGAGCGTAGTTCCAGAGGTCATAGTTCCAGAGGTCACAGTTCCAAAGGTCACAGTTCCACAAGTCATAGTTCCAGAGGGCATAGTTCTAGAGGTCATAGTTCAAGAGGGCATAGCTCCAGAGGTCACAATTCCATAGGTCATAGTTCCAGAGGTCATAGTTCCAGAGGACATAGTTCCATAGGTCATAGTTCCACAGGTTAGTTGCAAAGGTCTCAATTCCAAAGGTCATATTTCCAGAGAGCGTAGTTCAAGAGGTCATAGTTCCAGAGGGTATAGTTCCAGAGGTCACAGTTCCAGAGGTCATAGTTCCACAAGTCATAGTTCCATAAGTCATAGTTCTAGAGGGTGTAGTTCTAGAGGTCATAGTTCCAAAGGGCATGGCTCCAGAGGTCACAATTCCATAGGTCATAGTTCCATGGGTCATAGTTCCAAAGGTCATAGTTCCAGAGGGCATAGTTCCATAGGTCATAGTTCCAAAGGTCATAGTTCCAAAGGTTAGTTCCACATGTCATTGTACAATAGGTCATAGTTCCAGAGGTCATAGTTCTAGAGGGTGTAGTTCAAGAGGTCATACTATGTGACAAAACATGGTGACGGTCACCCCATTTAAGATGGTCGGATCCTCATGTATAGTATGGGCGGTAGGAGAAGGCTATCCACCATGCAACAACCCAATGATTGGGAGGCTGCTGCATGGTCCTCCATTCACTACATGGCATACATACATCCATCCATGAGTTTTTCTATTGGTTGAAACTTCGACATGATGTCAACAAGCATATCATGCCTTGAATGGCCTGCGCCATTGTCAAACTAACCATTAAGAAAAAAGGAATGTACACCCCTCTTCCTATTTCTGACAAGCCCTGGGAATCCATCTCGATGGACTACATGTCGGGCCTTCTTTCAACCAAGCAGGGAAATGATTATTCTTTTGTGGTTGTTGATCAATTTTCCGTATATGCACATTTTGTCTTCCGTATATGTGCATTTTGGCTTCCGTAAATGCGCATTTACAGAAGCCAAAATGCGCATATATGGAAGAGAGATTTATGGAAGACAAAATGTGCATATACAGAAGATCTCTTCCATATATGGGCATTTTGGCTTCCGTAAATGCGCATTTTGGCTTCTGTATATGCGCATTTTTTCCTTTCGTAAATGCGCGCGTAGCTCCACAAGTCATAGTTCTAGAGGGTGTAGTTCCAGAGGTCATAGTTCCAAAGGGCGTATTTCTAGATGTCATAGTTCTAGAGGGCATAGTTCCACAGGTCATAGTTCCAAAGGGTGTAGTTCTAGAGGACGTAGTTCCAGAGGTCATAGTTCTAGAGGGCATAGTTCCACGGGTCATAGTTCCACATGTCACAATTCCACAGGTCATAGTTCTAGAAGGCCTAGTTCTAGAGGGCGTAGTTCCATAGGTCATAGTTCTAGAGGGCGTAGTTCTAGAGGTCATAGTTCCAAATGGCGTAGTTCCAGAGGGCATAGTTCTAGAGGTCATAGTTCCAGAGGCATAGTTCCAGAGGGCGTAGTTCCATAGGTTGTAGTTCCAAAGGGCATAGTTCCAAAGGGTGTAGTTCCACAGGTCATAGTTCCAAAGGGCCTAGTTCCACAAGTCATAGTTCCAGAGGGATTCGTTCCAGAGGTCATAGTTCCAAAGGGCGTAGTTCCATAGGGTGTAGTTCCAGAGGTCACAATTCCACAGGTCATAGTTCCAGAGGGCCTAGCTCCACAGCTCATAGTTCTAGAGGGCATAGTTCCAGAGGTCATAGTTCCAAAGGGCATAGTTCTAGAGGGTGTAGTTTCAGAGGTCATAGTTCCAAAGGGCGTAGTTCCAGAGGGTGTAGTTCTAGAGGTCATAGTTCTAGAGGTGTAGCTCTAGAGGGTGTAGTTCCATAGGTCATGGTTCCAAAGGGCGTAGTTCTAGAGGGCATAATTCTAGAGGTCATAGTTCCAGAGGCATAGTTCCAGAGGGCGTAGTTCCACAAGTCATAGTTCCAAAGGGCATAGTTCCAGAGGGCGTAGTTCCACGTGACATAGTTCTAGAGGGCGTAGTTCCATAGGTCATAGTTCCACAGGTCACAATTCTAAAGGTCATAGTTCCAGAGGGCGTAGTTCCACAAGTTATAGCTCCAAAGGGCGTAGTTCCAAAGGTCATAGTTCTAGAGGGCATAGTTCCACAAGGCGTAGTTCCATAGGTCACAATTCCACAGGTCATAGTTCCATAGGGCCTAGTTCTAGAGGGCATAGTTCCATAGGTCATAGTTCCAGAGAGCGTAGTTCCACAGGTCATAGTTCTAGAGGGCGTAGTTCTAGAGGTCATAGTTCCAAAGGGCATAGTTCTAGAGGGCGTAGTTCCAGAGGTCATAGTTCAAGAGGCGTAGTTCCATAGGGCATAGTTCTACATTTCATAGTTCCAAAGGGTGTAGTCTAGAGGGTGTAGTTCGAGAGGTCATAGTTCTAGAGGGTGTAGTTCCACATGTCATAGTTCCACAGGTCAATATTCCACAGGTCATAGTTCCAGAGGGCGTAGTTCCAGAGGTCATAGTTCCAAAGGTCGTAGTTCCAGAGGGCATAGTTCTAGAGGTCATAGTTCCAAAGGGCATAGTTCCAGAGGGTGTAGTTCCAGAGGTCATAGTTCTAGAGGCGTAGTTCCACAGGGCGTAGTTCCACAAGTCATAGTTCTAAAGGGCGTAGTTCCAGAGGTCATAGTTCCAAAGGGCATAGCTCCAGAAGGCGTAGTTTGAGAAGTCATAGTTCCAAAGGCGTAGTTCCAGAGGGCGTAGTTCCACAGGTCATAGTTCCAAAGGGCGTAGTTCCAGAGATCATAGTTCAAGAGGGCGTAGTTCCACAGGTCATAGTTCCATAGGTCATAGTTCCATAGGGAATAGTTCCACAGGTCATAGTCCCAAAGGGAATAGTTCCAAAGGTCATAGTTCCAGAGGAATAGTTCCAGAGGGCGTAGTTCCACAGGTCATAGTTACAAAGGGCATAGTTCCAGAGGGTGTAGTTCCATAGGTTATAGTTCCAGAGGGCGTAGTTCCACAGGTCATAGTTCCACAGGTCACAATTACACAGGTCATAGTTCCATAGGGTGTAGTTCCATAGGTCATAGTTCCAAAGGGCATAGTTCCAAAGGGTGTAGTTCCAGAGGTCATAGTTCCATAGGGCATAGTTCCACAGGGCGTAGTACCAGAGGTCACAATTCCATAGGTCATAGTTCTAGAGGGCCTAGTTCTAGAGGGCGTAGTTACACAGGTCATAGTTCCAGAGGGCCTAGCTCTAGAGGGCGTAGTTCCATAGGTCATAGTTCCAGAGGGCATGGTTCCAGAGGCATAGTTCCAAAGGGAGTATTTCCATAGGGCGTAGTTCCAGAGGGCATAGTTCCAGAGGTGTAGTTCCAGAGGGTCTAGTTCCACAAGTCATAGTTCCAAAGGGCGTAGTTCTAGAGGGCATAGTTCTAAAGTTCATAGTTCCAAAGGGCGTAGTTCCACGGGTCATAGTTCCATAGGTCACAATTCCATAGGTCATAGTTCCAGAGGGCGTAGTTCCACAGGTCATAGTTCCAAAGGGCATAGTTCCAGAGGGCATAGTTCTAGAGGTCACATTTCCAAAGGGTGTAGTTCCAAAGGTCATAGTTCCACAGGTCACAATTCCATAGGTCATAGTTCCAGAGGGCCTAGTTCTAGAGGGTGTAATTCCACGGGTCATAGTTCCAGAGGGCATAGTTGCATAGGTCATAGTTCCAAAGGGCGTAGTTCCAGAGGGCATAGTTCCAGAGGTCATAGTTCCATAGGCCTAGTTCCAGAGGGTGCAGTTCCATAGGTCATAGCTCCAAAGGGCATAGTTCTAGAGGTCATAGTTCCAGAGGGCATAGTTCCACAGATCATAGTTCCACAGGTCAGAACTCCACAGGTCATGGTTCCAGAGGGCCTAGTTCCAGAGGGCGTAGTTCCACAAGTCATAATTCCAGATATATATGTCTGTATATATACTTAGTATATATATCGATATATATACTTAGTATATATACTGGTATATATATTAGGTATATATGTCGGTATATATACAAGTATATATACTTAGTATATATATCAGTATATATATTAGCTATATATGTCGGTATATATACAAGTATATATACCAATATATATACAAGTATATATACCAATATATATACTTAGTATATATACCGATATATATATGTAGTATATATACTGGTATATATACAAGTATATATGTCAGTTGCAACACTAACCATGGTGCTACACTCTTGTGGCCATGAGACCATGGAATGGCCCCAATTATGACCTATGGGACTATGACCTATGGATCTACATCCTAGAAATATGACCTCTGTAACTCATATATATATATATATATATATACACCAACATATATACCTATGACCTCTTGAACTATGACCTCTAGAACTACGCCCTCTAGAACTATGACATGTGGAACTATGACTTGTGGAATTGTGACCTGTGGAACTGTGACCTCTAGAACTACGCCCTCTGGAACTATTACCTCTTGAACTATGACCTGCAGAACTATGACCTCTGGAACTATGACCTATGGAGTTGACATGTGGAACTATGACCTATGTAACTACACCCTCTGGAACTATGACCTTTGGAAATATGACCCACAAAACTATGACCTGTGGAATTGTGACCTCTGGAGCTACACCCTAAAGTACCTGTGGAACTATGACCTCTAGAGCTATGCCCTTTGGAACTATGACCTCTGGAACTATGACCCATGGAACTGACATGTGGAACTATAACCTATGGAACTACACCCTCTAGAACTATGACTCGTGGAACTATGATCTATGGAATTGTGACCTCTGGAGTTACTCCCTCTTGAATTATGACCTATTGAACTATGACCTCTAGACCTATGCCCTCTCGAACTATGACCTGTGGAACTATGACCTATGGAACTGTGACCTATGGAACTATGAACTCTGGAACTACGACCTCTAGAACTATGACCTCTTGAACTACACCCTCTGGAACTATGACCTCTAGAACTATGACCTCTGGAACTGACCTCTGGAACTATGACATATGGAAGTATGCCCTTTGGAACTATGACCTCTGGAACTATGACCCATGGAACTATGACCTAAGGAATTGTGACCTCTGGAGCTACACCCTCTGGAACTATGACCTCTTGAACTATGACCTCAAAAATTACGCCCTCTATAACTATGACCTATGGAACTATGACCTCTGGAACTGTGACCTCTGGAACTACGCCCTCTGGAACTATTACCTCTTGAACTATTCCCTCTAGAACTATGACCTATGGAACTATGACCTATGGAGCTAACCTGTGAAACTATGACCTATGGAACTATGCCCTCTGGAACTACGACCTATGGAACTGTTGATACCTGAAATTGAAATTCGCATTACCCTATTATACTCTTCACCTATACCTTTTTGGCCTACCTAGAGCTTGAGTGAATGACCAGAATGCTACAAATTGCCAGTAGTAAGGTCATAAGGTAAAGTATGGTTAATTCATGTATTTTGTGGTTTATTGAGTTAAGGAATTAAATATTTCATGTACTAATGCTCGATTTGTCATATGTGAATCTTTGACCTCTAGATGTCTAGCGTTCCTGTACTAGCTCTGGCATGATCCAATACTTGGGCACCAAGACTGTTGCTATCTGATCCAGTACCAAATGCATCTGGTACTAAATCTTACCTATTTTGATATGGTACCAACGACCACGCTCTGTTATGGGCCGGTACCAACAACACGCACTGTTATGATCCGGTACCAACAACCATGTTATGTTATGATCCGTTACGAACAACACGCACTGTTATGATCCGATACCAATGGCCACGTTCTGTCATGATCCGGTACCATCCACCTATTATGATCCGGTACTCATATGGAAGAGCCCAATGCACTAAGTTAAGTGCCAGATCTCACCTAAGTCAACTGGTGGACGTCTATTTTCTATGATAAGGATAGTTTGTTGATTGCATCATCCTCATGCACTTCATGTCATGAGGATGAAGCTAAATATGTAACCAAATGATTAAACTTAACAACTAATTGATTTGAAAATCACTTTGCCTCCTTGTGTTTCACAATTCAGACTATTAAATAGTCCTGGCAAGGATGGTAGAAGAGTAGGAGAGTTAGCATATCATCAATATGTAAGCAGCATATGGTAGTACAGAACATATTTTCTGAGTGAAGATTAATGGAATGTCATTTTATCTCCATATTCTGATTATCTATGATTAGGAATGAGTTGAGTTGTTAAAGAGAGTTTTGATTTTATGATTTGAAGTGTGAGTGAGAGCAATGTGTGTGTTAAAAGCGATCTTCCTATAGACTTCAGTAGCTGACCTGTTGAAGCGGCAAGGGCCCACCGCCCAACAAAGGTCAGCCTCTTCATAGATTAGCATTAGTGTTTGTTTTCAGTAGTATAAACATTGCATTAGCTAACTCTTTAACTCTATGAGATGATAGCAGTACAACTTAGATTAAGATTTCCATTCTATAATTGCTTAGAGATCTTTAATTGCTCTGTTTTTGCATATACTCTGTTTTTGTTCTCATGAGTTTGATTTCCTTTAGTGATCATAGCTATTGGCAGCAATAGTCAATACTACTTGGATAAGAACTAGTGAAGTTCATTGTGAACCATAGTAGAACCAACATATTGACTATTGAACTACCCATGCTATGCTGGTTGATGTGTGATTTCTTTTCAGAAAGTGTGGATTGCATAATTAGTTTTCTAGGTCAAACATCAGAGTTGATCTATCAAACCAATTCCATATCATACTTGCATGTTCCATAATGGAATAGATAGCCTCTCTGAGAAGGAAAACCAAAGTGCATTATAGTTTGTTATTTTGATTTGTTTCCAGCATACATAATCTAGTTTGATTCTATACTTGTGACATTAGGAATTACCTTTCTTACTGGTGTCTTGTAACTCTGTTGATTATGAATCCTGGATTGATAATTAATGAGTGCATTATATTAGACATATAAGTAGCACAACAAGAACTATGACCTCTAGAACTATGACCCATGGAACTATGACCTATGGAATTGTGACCTCTAGAGCTACACCCTCTAGAACTACCTATGGAACTATGACCTGTGGAACTATGACCTCTAGAGATACGCCCTCTAGAACTATGACCTCTCGAACTATGACCTCTGGAACTACGCCCTCTGGAACTATGACCTATGGAACTATGACTTGTGGAAATATGACCCATGGAACTGTGACCACTGAAACTACACCCTCTAGAACTATGACCTCTGGAACTACACCTTGTGGAACTATGAGCTCTAGAAATATGTGCTCTGAAACTTTGACCTGTGGAACTACGCCCTCTAGAACTATGACCTCTGGAACTATGACCCCTAGAATTGTCACCCCAGGAACTATGACCCATGGAATTATGACCTGTGGAACTATGACCTGTGGAAATTTGAACTCTTGAACTATGACCTTGGGAAATTTGACCTCAAGAAATTCGACCTTAGGAACTTTGACCTATGGAACTATGACCTGTGGAACTATGACCTCTTGAACTATGACCTCTAGAACTGTGCCCTCTATAAATTTGACCTTTGGAACTATGAACTTTGGAACTATGTCATGTGGAACTTTGACCTTTGGAACTATGACCTATGGAACTTTGACCTTTGGAACTATGACCCTAGGAACTATGACCTGTGGGACTATGACCTATGAAACTATGATCTATGGAACTACAACCTCTAGAATTATGCCCTCTGGAAATTTGACCTCTGGAACTATGATCGGTGGAATGACCTCTAGAACTATGCCCTACAAAACTATGACCTCTAGAACTATTACCTCTGGAACTACGCCCTCTAGAACTATGATATCTGGAACTATGACCTTTGGAACTATGACCTATGGAACTATGACCCTTGGAATTGAATCGTGGAACTATGACCTATGGAACTATACCCTCTGGAACTATGACCTCTGGAACTATGACTCATGGAACTATGACCTATAGAATTGTAACCTCTAGAGCTACGCCCTCTAGAACTATGACCTCTTGAACTATGACCTCTAGAACTATGCTCTATGGAACTATGACCTCTGGAACTATGCCCTGTGGAAATATGACCTATCGAACTAAGTGCTCTGGAACTTTGACCTGTGGAACTATGACCTATGGAACTACGCCCTCTGGAACTATGATCTGTGGAAGTATGAGCTATGGAATTGTGACCTCTTGAGCTATGCCCTCTAGAATTATGACCTCTTGAACTATGACCTCTAAAACTATGCCCTCTGGAACTATGACATGTGGAACTATGACCTGTGGAACTGTGACGTCTGGAACTATGCCCTCTGGAATTATAACCTCTTGAACTATGCCCTCTGGAACTATAACCTATGGAACTGACCTATGGAAATATTACCTATGGAACTACACCCTTTGGAACTATGACCTCTGGAACTATGACCCATGGAACTATGACATATGGAATTGTGACCTTTGGAGTTATGCCCTCTAGAACTACCTGTGGAACTATGACCTATGGAACTGTGACCTGAGGAACTATGACCTCTAGAGCTACGCCCTCTAGAACTTTGACCTGTGGAACTATTACCACTAGATCTACACCCTATGGAACTATGAACTATGGAACTATGACCTCTAGAACTATGCCCTCTTGAACTCTAACCTGTGGAACTGTGATCTATGGAACTATGACATGTGGAACTGTGACCTCTGGAACGAGGCCCTCTAGAACTATGACCTATGGAACTACGTTGTATGCAACTATGACCTCTGGAACTACGCCCTTTGGAACTATGACCTATGGAACTAGATGCTCTGGAAATTTGACTTGTGGAACTATGACCTCTAGAACTACGCCCTCTAGAACTATGACCTCTGTAACTATGACCTATGGGAATATGACCTGTGGAACTATGACCTATGGAACTACGCCCTCTGGAACTATGACCTTTGGAATTATGACCCGTGGAACTATGACCTTTGGAATTGTGACCTCTGGAGTTACGCCCTCTAGAACTACCTGTGGAACTATGACTTGTGGAACTGTGACCTATGGAATTGTTACCTCTAGAGATATGATCTCTGGAACTATGACCTATGGAACTATGACCTCTATAACTACACCCTCTAGAACTATGACCTATGGAACTGTGACCTATGGAACTATGACCTCAGGAACTATGACCTCTGGAACTATGCCCTTTGGAACTATGACCTCTGGAACTACGCCCTCTGGAACTATGACCTCTAGAAATATGCCATGTGGAACTATGACCTCTGGAACTTTGACCTATGGAACTAAACCCTTCAGAACTATGACCTCTAGAACTATGACCTCTGAAACTACGCCCTCTAGAACTATGATCTCTGGAACTATGACCGTTGGAACTATGACCTATGGAGCTATGACCCATGGAACTGATTCGTGTAACTAAGACCTATGGAACTACGCCCTCTAGAACTATGACCTCTGGAACTATGACCTGTGGGACTATGACCTATGGAATTGTGACCTCTGGAGATATGCCCTCTAGAACTATGACATCTTGAACTATGACCTCTACAACTATGCCCTCTAGAACTATGACCTTTGGAACTACGCCTTCTAGAACTATGACCTCTGGAACTACGTGCTCTGAATATTTGACCTTTGGAACTATGCCCTCCAGAACTATGACCTCTGGAACTATGACCTTTGGAACTACGCCCTCTAGAACTATGACCTCTGGAACTATGACCTTTGGAACTGTGACCTATGGAACTATGACCTATGGAACTATGACCTATGGAACTATGCCCTCTGGATCTATGACCCGTGGAACTATGACCTATGGAATTGTGACCACTCGAGCTATTCCCTCTGGAACTATGACCTCTTGAACTATGACCTCTAGAACTACGCCCTCTGGAACTATGACCTGTGGAACTGTGACCTATGGAACTGTGACCTCTAGAACTATGTCCTCTAGAACTATGACCTCTTGAACTATGCCCTCTGGAACTATGACCTCTAGAACTGACCTATGGAACTATGACCTATGGAACTATGCCCTCTGGAACTATGACCTCTGGAACTATGACCAGTGGAACTATGACCTATGGAATTGTGACCTTTGGAGCTACGCCCTCTAGAACTACCTATGGAACTATGACCTGTGGAACTGTGACCTGTGGAACTGTGACCTCTAGAACTATGCCCTCTGGAACTGTGACCTCTAAAGCTACGCCCTCTGGAACTATGACCTCTAGAACTACGTCCTCTGGAACTATGATCTATGGAACTGTGACCTATGGAACTGTGACCTCTGGAACTGTGACCTCTAGAACTACGCCCTCTGGAACTATTACCTCTAGAACTACGCCCTCTGGAACTATGACCTCTGGAACTACACCCTTTGGAACTATGACCTATGGGACTACATGCTCTGGAA
>JZKD02S1648201.1:52132-75819 GCA_000966675.3 Picea glauca | reverse complement strand
ATATTAATAATTTTTAGAATATAGATAAAAGAGTGTAACGATTGCTTTGAAGTATTTGGTGAATAAAAATGTGTATAGATCATGTAATAAATGTTTTGAAGTATTAATGGGATAAAAAATAGGGAAATCAATTATTTCATGAAGGAACAAGTTAATGAGATGAGAATTATAAGAAATTTGATCTTATCAATTTTCAAGCATAAATTTAAGTATATTTTAATTATTGACATGTATTTTATAGTTTGATATTGAGAAAATAGTAACGTCTAGTGTTTTTAATGTTGAGGAAGTCAACTTATGGTTATGGGTGTTTGTAAAAAATGATGGTTGAAAAAGTGGTAATGGAGAGTATTCTTATAAATGTGCATGCATTCATGAGCATGTAGCTTTGACATTCCTAGAATTGTCATAGAGGTTGTCAACTTAGCACCAAGCCAATCCATCATTTTCAATTACATGTGCACAATCCTAAGAAGGTGTGCATGTTATACAAACACGTGCACACTCCTATAATGTTAATTGGGAAAAGGGCCATGACCAGTCCATTGTTACCAAGAGACCAAACCGCGCATTTTGTGATTTCTTGAATAAGTTGAGGAGTTAGATTTGAGGAGAGCTTGGCAATGCATTGTAGAACTCTGTTGACGTGGTCATTTATTGGTTCTAGGTAAGTATTTCACTGAATTTGATAGTTTTTGTATTTCATAAATTTTTTAAATGATAAAAAGAAATAAAAAATTAATTTTCCCATATTAAAATGAAACATGCTTAACTAACATGGAGCCTACACCTAGAGAAAACCCAAACCCAACATCACCACACGAAGACAAACCAAATCTCAAACTAGAACTAGGAAACATAAACTTTAAAATTGATGTAGGGTTGAGGTCACTAAGAACCCTTATAGAAGAATTACGAAATACCAAAGAGCATCATGGATTTCACTAGTCACATCCTTAGATACCATTGTTATTCTTATTGTAAATGCAAAAGGCTAGTTAACACACATTTATGATTACAAGGCCATAATTTTTTACTATTTTAGGACGAGTTTAGATAAAAACCAGATCAAAGACCTCAACATTTCAAAACAAGATTTGATGACATTATATATTGAATCGAAAACCAAAACACAACCTCCAGTCACAAAGAAACGAATTTGTATGGACTGGTGCACCTACCAACCATTTGCAGACAATTGGATGGATAGGTGGTTCATGCTATTTGACAAACCTCCTTGCAATAATAGGGAGGTTCCTTTGTATTTCCTTAGGAAATTATGGGCTAAGTTTGTTTTAGGCCACCATGTCAACTACTTTGACATGTGGGTCATGCATAAGATCAACATAATGTTAGGTGTGACCCATTGCTAGGTTCTTATCCTCCTAGGCCTAACCCACCTACCCAACATCCTCCCATATTTGAAAACTTTGGCCGGACCACGCCATCTATATCCACCTTACCCATAGTCTAGTGCAACATAGCACATTCATAGCATTATCCCGCCAGGAGGGACCTTCAAGTGATGTTGGGGGAGGGGTTGGGCCCTCAAGCCTTATAGCAGAGTTTTTCTAGTAGAGGCCACATGGACACACTAGGCATTCCCATCCTAGTTCATGTGACCCTCCCAGATGCTCAAGATACAAAAAGACTTGTTATGGGTCGATGGAGGCCACTAGACATTAAATTTTCCTGGAGGAGGTTAGCAACTTGATCTCTCTCTCTCTCTCTCTCTCTCTCTCTCTCTCTCTCTCTCTCTCTCTCTCTCTCTCTCTCTCTCTCTCTCTATATATATATATATATATATATATATATATATATATATATATATAGAGAGAGAGAGAGAGAGAGAGAGAGAGAGAGAGTTTATTGTGTGATTATTTTTCTATATCTAATTATGTCATATGCCATGTGTGTAGTTGCCACATTCAGATAGTAGACCCTCAACACTTGAAAATGCAATAGTATTAGTTTCCACCACTAATGCAATAGTAGTAGGAGCCTGCTCATTTGGTGTACCGCACACATAGGTATGGTGGAACTTTGTTTATCCTTGCACTCATGACATATATTCATGCAATTTTATGTATATGTAGGATCTTTAGTATTTTTTTGGTGCACATTCGAGACAATTTATGTCATATTAAATGTTCAATTTTGATTGTGATCCAGGTGGATATCGGTGGCCACCCACCTATTCCAACTGGCTCAAAATAGTTGGTTTGCAATTTACTATTTTTAGCAGTTTTTTGGGTCCTAAACTTTCGGGGCCATTTTGAGGGCCTAAATGATACTTTTTCTCAATTAGGAAAATAAAAAATAGTCAAAGTGTTTGAATGAGCCCCCAAAATTAATCTCCTCACCGATACCTTTCCAAGGAGCTATTGTGCGCCCCAAACGAAGATTGTATGCCAAAGTTACGCCTCCGGGAAGTTGATACACCAAACTACCCAAAAACGGGGTCCATAAAACTATTGGATTTTCATCTTCCGGGGTTAGGGATTTGTATTTTATTTATGTTAAAAATGTCTTTGAAGCCTCATTGTAACAATCATCTTCTTTCAAATGAATGTATCCATCACATCTCTTCTCAATGATAAGTTGGCACCATTCTAACGAGTCTTTCACTCTGTAATTTTACACTTCTGTACATTTCACTCATTAATAGAAATTGTGTATTAATGTATCTTTGTCTTTATGGTTATATATATGATATATCTCTGTTATATTATTGGATATATGATATATCTTTGTACATTTATTTATTATATCTCCGCTCTCATCTCGTGCCGAAAATAATCTGGATCAGTGGTATTAGGGTAGGTTGCTCTTGGTCATTTTTCAGTGCATGTCCTTGACGAAGTCCGAGTATAGCAAGTTGGGTCTTGAGCTTGCCTCTCTTGAGGAAAATCTCTCTCGCACACCCAATAAAACCTCCACGGCAGAAGAAAAGAAAAACAACGGAGCAGAAGATTCTATTAATATGTTGCTTGAGCAAGCTCTCACATCACAGAGGGACGAAATGATGGATAATTTTTCACACATCCTTCAACGCCTGCCGATAAAAACAGACACATCTTAATCAAGTGGCCACTTTGGAGGAACCTCTCCTTTCAAGGTACAAGTTGATTTTGATAGTCTCATATTTGAAGGTCAAATAGATATGGATGCCCTAGAAAAACAGTTAGATCTCCTAGAAGGTTATTTCTCTTTTCACAAATTTTTCGACAAGGAAAAGATCACCTTTTCACTCCTTAAGGCTCTCCACAATGTCAAACATTGGTGGGAAAATTACTGGGAGAAAATATCCAAAGAGGAGTCTGGAATATATGGGGTCGAGCCCAGTTGGGATTTTTGTGGGGATGTGGTCAAGGAACAATATTACCCTGTTGGTAACTATAACGACCAGTACATGTGATCGACCACACTGTGGCAAGAGAGGGGCCAAACAATGTTGGAGTTCACAAATACTTTCCATACCTTGTGTACCAACCTTGGCATCAAAGACTTTGAATGACATCTAGTTCTGAAATACCACGGGGCTCTACATAGGTACATCCAAACCGAAATGGATTTCCTAGCCATCTCATCATTGAGAGCTGCCTATCAATATGTTGTCAAAATCGAGCAGAAATTTAGGCACCATAACAAACGGGAGTTTGCGTCTACAAATCCGCAACAACCAAAGTATGATAAAGATGACCTTAACAAACAGCCTCCCCAAAACCAATCCACGCCACAGGAAAAGAAGGACACCGAAAAGTGGTGTGATTTCCACAAAATCCCCTACCACAACATTGATGAATTTCACTCAAAACAATCATTGGTGGTCGAGATCAAAGAAAAGGAGTTGAACCCTAATTCAGAATATGATTCAGAAAATAATGGGAGAAGACAGATAATCGACACAGACCCCACTATTACTGTCGCTACCGCAACAATTCAACCAAAAGAACCAACAAATCCTAAAGGGGGAGTGCTTTTTTCATTCATAGATGTGGGTGAAGGGGACCTCGCTGCATTTTATTGTTGATAGTGGAAGCCATAAGAACCTCATCTCAACAGAGGTCACCAAACAATTGGGATTTTCGATAACACCACACCCACAACCATACAACATCGGGTTGCTTCACCAAGGATGAGATCTTTGTGTCAGCCAACAATATCGATTACCATACGACATCTAGCCCTTGAAGGATGAGGTATTATGTGATGTTTCCCCGTTGGATGTCTGTGATGTTCTCTTGGGCCATCCATATATGTGTTATGAGTCTCGACCCCATAGTGTCATTGTTAATATGGGGTGTCATATATACAGGATATCATAGGTAGTTTCGACTAATATCCCACCAAAATAGTGCCACAAGGTAATATTTCATATTGCAAAATTCAGCCTCTTCACAATCTGTTCAAAAGATGAATAGAAGGACACTACAACCACTGCAGCCTTGGTTCAAGACCTTTCTTTCCAACAAAAGTAAATTGCAGAAGAGAAAGAAGATGTTGTTTCTTCACCTACAATAGTACCTACACACTTCCTAGTCAAGCCAATATACAATAGGTTGGTTTAATAGATTCAACCCCACCAACAACAGATTCATGACAGTCTTCAACAAGCTCAACAACACAACTTCTCTAGCAAGGTAAGCGGATCACCAAGATTCAGATTCAGCAAACGCTTTCCCCTCTCCCCCGGGAACTCAATGGATACCATATCTTCCTAAGGATGTAGGATTGATCTAGGTGGATATCAGTGGCCACCCACCTATTCCAACTGACTCAAAACAATTGGTTGACAATTTACTAGTTTTAGCATTTGTTCGGGTCCTAAACTTGTGGGGCCATTTTGAGGGCCTAAACGACACATTTTCATGATCATGCACCTCCAAGGCAGTCAAAGGATTTGATTGAGCCCCCAAAATTAATCTCCCCATCAATACCTTTCCAACAATATATCGTGCGCCCCAAATGAAGATGGTATGCCAAAGTTACGCCCCCGAGAAATTGATACACCAAACTACTCAAACACGGGGTCCACAAAACTGTTGGCTTTTCATCTTCCAGGGTTAGGGTTTTGGATTTTATTTATGTTAAAAATTCCTTTGGATCCTCATTGTAACAATAATGTTCTTGTGAATGAGCGTAGTCATCACATCTCTTCTCAGAGATAAGTTGTCACCATTCTAGCAAATCTTTCACTCTGTAATTTTACAGTCCTATACATTTCACTCATTAATAGAAATTGTGTATTATTGTATCTCTATGTTTATGGTTATATATCTTATATATATCTATTATAATATTGGATATCTGATATATCTCTATACATTTCTTTGTTATATCTCGGCTCTCATTTCATGAAGAAAATAATCCGGATCAGATTGGGTTCTACGCCTTAATAATTTATACCACATGGATAGTGAAAATTGAGATTATAAGGTTTATATTGAAATACACTTACATTTGTATTTGAGTAATACACCCAAGCTATGCCATCCTTGTCTCTCATCGACATGTTAGCTATTGAATACATGTGTTATTATCTTGATATGACACCCATCTCTTGAGTCTCCACTTGTCCTCCATGTGGCCTAATGCCATGTCATCCTTCAAGCTTATTAGTCTACCTATTCAAGGTTGTTGGTTATGTGTTATATTCTTTGCATGACCAACCCCAAACATTGCATTACATCGGGGGCAATAGTGGTGGTGAAAACCCCCCTTTTCCAAGGGGTTGCAAGGGGTCAGAACCCTTGAAAAACAAATCGGGGGATGTTTTTGCATCTACTTTTTAGCAGTTTTCATCATGTGGTTTTTGCTTTTGGCGGTTTTTTGGTGAATGGGAAGATTTGTGTCTTATCCCATGTTTTTCTAATTTTGGTTAAGGAAATAGGGTTGCAGCCTAATATGGGTCAATGGATTAGGAGTTCTGGATGCCACAAGATCCTTTTTTCTTCTTTTTTTTTTACATGTGGTTCACAACACTGGATATAGGTACTCGCTGCATCCATGGAAAACCTCCCCAAAATCCGCGAGAGAAAATGGGGTGGTCGATTATTTTTGGAATATTGGGGGCTCAACAACAACAACATCTAATAGACCCATTAAGGGCTCAACATGTCACTCCAAGGGTTTGAACCTAGGTGGGGAGGGTAACAATCATTCCTCCCAACTACCCAAGCTACATCAAATGGAATGATACCATGGTATCCTATATGTATTGTATGGTAAATAATAAATTTTGAAGATGATGAATAAGATTTAGAGGTGCATCTCTAAACAAGTTGTTGGTTTTTCTGTTTTGGTTTCCAGGGTAAATCTCTATGTATATGTGTGATTGTCATTGCGTTCTTTTCTGTTTTAAGAATCTGTGTGTGCATTGCATTACTACAAAATGTTTAAAAAAACTTACATTTGGTATCAGTGCAGTTATTGGATTTAGGGGGGTGCCTTTGTGGCTAATGGTTTAGATTAGGTTTGTGATAAACCTTGTTACAATGGGATCTCTTTGGTATTGATTCTTGTGGTGAAAAGAAATGGCAAGTAGTTCAAAAATAGAGATCGAGAAATTTAATGGAAAACGTTTTGAGTTGTGGAAGCTCAAGATGGAAGATATTTCAGTAGAAAAATATTAATGGATTGGTATAAATCTAGGCACTGCACCTATGGGAATGTCAACATAAGACTAGAAAAAGTTGGATTGGAAGGAAAAGAGCACAATCTAGTTGTGTCTCTTAGATTTAGTATTATTGAATGTGTCAGGGGAAGATACAACCATGCATTATGGGATAAGTTAGGGGATTTGTATCAATCTAAGTCCCTAGTAAACAAATAATTATTGTGGAATAAGTTTTACAAAGTGAGGATGAAAAATTGAGACTCGGTGACAATGCATCTAAATGCCTTCAATATTGTGGTAAGTCGGATATTGTCTATTGATATTAAGATTTCTAATGAAGATAAGTGTATCAATTTATTTTTCTCTTTACTAGAATCGTGAGATAGTCTGGTTGTAGTCATAGGCAATGATGCAACTACTTTAAGATTAAATGATGTGGTATCATCCTTGTTGTCAGAGGAGATGAGGAAGAAAAAAATGGAAGGATAGAGCACAAATTCCTTATTTGCAAGAGGATGCTCCCAATAAATAAATAGAAATAAGTCCTCAAGTGGGAGATCTAAATCTAGGGGAAGATCTAAATCTCCCAAAAAAGTTGTAAAAGTATGTTGGAGATGTGGAAACATAGGGCACTACAAGAAATAATGTAGATCCAAAAGTGTTGAGAGAGGCAAGGGATATGATGATGTCTCTTCTACAAAAGAAAAAAACATTGAATATGAAGAAGGGGATGTGTACTTGGATTCTTCAAGCACAAATGCAAATCATGAGGCATAGTTCATCGAATAAGGTGCATCCTTTCATATCACTCCTCACAAAGACTGGTTTCATGAATAGGAAAGGTATGATGGGGGTGATTTTTTTATTGGATATGACTCAAAGTTTGGTTAGTAGCAAAAGTTTATTCCTAGGTAGAGGGAATTGACTTTGATGAAATTTTTTCTCCTGTTGTCAAATTAAATTCTATTAGATTTATTTTATTTGTTTTTGTTCCTTTTGATTTTGAGGTAGAACATACGGATGTGAAGAAAAAATTCCTACATGGGGGTCTGAAAGAAAAAATCTACATGAATCATCCAAAACGATTTGCAATGAAGATGAAGAAAGAGTTGGTATGCAAGCTGAAAAAGTCCCTCTATGGGTTAAAGAAATCATCAAGGATGTGGTATCAAAAATTTGATATGTATATGTTGGGATTTGGTTTCACAAGGATCCAAGCTGATCACTATGTGTATTTCAAATTATTCGGTGATCATCTTATTTATTTGGTCTTATATGTGGATGATATGTTGTTGATAGGAAACGACAAGGAGATTATCTAGGATGTGAAAACTCGATTGTCCTCTAAATTTGAAATAAAGGATATTAGTGCTACAAATTTCATTTTGGGCATGGAAATTAAAAGAGATTGGGCAAACAAGACACTTTGGTTAAATTAGAGGCAATATTCCGAGACAATATCACAGAGGTTCAATATGCAGGAATGTAGACCGGTCAAGGTTCCTATTCTTGTAGGTGTAAAGTTATCTGCAGATCAGTGTCCCAAGACACAAGAAGAGAAAGAGGACATGTCCCATGCTCCATATGCTAGTGTAGTTGCCAATTTGATAAATGAAATGGTCTATACTAGACCGGACATTGCACATGTAGTGGGACTTTTGAACAAGTATATTTCAAAACTAGGGAAGGAGCATTGAACATTAGTAAATAGGCTTTTCAAGTATTTGTATTGCTCTACTAGTTATGGATTGTGCTACCAAGGAAGACTATGATTGGACATAGTGTTGGACATACATGGGTTTGTTGATGCATACTATGATGGAGATATAGATCTCAAAAGATCTACTAGTGGGTATGGGTTTAACCTATTTGGAGGAGCAAACAATTGGATGAGAAAAAGAAAATCTATAGTGGCACTCTCAACTACATAAGATGATTACATGGTAGTCACTCATGCAAGAAAGGAAGCAGTATGGTTACAGATATTGTGTTCAGGGATTGGGTTGGTACAACAAGATGTAAGGATAGATTGTGAGAGATAGAGTGCAATATTCCTGGCAAAGAACTCAACTTATCATTCAAAGACAAAGCATATTGATGTTTAGTATCACTTTGTGAGAGACATGGTTGAAGACAAGAAGGTGTTGTTGATTAAGGTGGACACTTTGAAGAATGTTGCAAATTCATCAACAAAGTCTGTGAGCATCGAGAATTTCTCCTAGTGTAGAGAAACAATGGGCATTTCTTTCCCTTAATCTTGTGACCCCATGTATGCAAATAAAACAACAAGTGAGAGAATGTCGGGTATGTGTTATATTGTTTGCATGACCAACCCCAGGTGCTATGTTGCTTCAAGAATAGTAGGGGGGTCACAAGGGGAGAAAAAACCTTCCCTCTCTGGAGGGTTGCGGAGGGGGGCAGAGCCCCCAGAAAAAAAAATAAAAATAATAATAATAAAATAAAATAAAAAAATGGGGTGTTTTTTGCTTCCTTTTTTTAGCAGTTTTCAGCACATTGTTTTCGCTTTTGGCAGTTTTGTGGTGTATGGGAGGATTTGTGGCTTAGCTCATGGTTTTCTAATTTCAATTAAGGAATTAGGGTTGTATTCTAATATGGGTCAATGGATTAGGGACTTTGGATGTTGTGGGATATTATATATGTTTTATTGTAAACAATGGAGTTTGAAAATAATGAATAAGAATTAGATGTGCAACTCTAAAAAAGTTGTTGGTTTTCCTAGTTTGGGTTTCCAAGGTAAATCTATGTGTATACATGTGATTGCAATTGTATTCTTTTTTTGTTTTAAGAATCTGTGTGTAAGTATGGTCGGGAAATAGTGATGGAAAGTGGTAAGTATGGCTAATAACTATACGATGGCTCTTCAAGGGAGTTCCTACTAGAAAACCCATCCCCAAGGAAGACCACTTAATAGGGAAAAATGTCAACCACTAAGGTGAAGCATGGAAAAAGGAATAATTTCCAAGAATATGTCATGAAATCTAAAGTAATCTAAGATACAACATACTCAAATGCCTCAAATATTGAAATGACACTTACCATAATTCCTGACTTGTACCTCGTGAAGCAAGGCCCATTGCCTCTCGGAAGCCAGCTAGTGTGGTGGGTGCCATATGAAAATCTACAACCTTTGTGGTAGTGAGAAGGGTCTCCATATGTGAAATAGGTTACTTCTAGTCATGTAGTCTCTCGACACTCCATATCTACAACCTAGGGGACTTGAGACATAATCTCCTTACTTATCCCACAAAATGGGGATAACATCTAGCTCCTACTTGGGGACATGTGCTCAGCATAGAGTGCATGAGAAACACAACATATCCTGGTAGATCGGTGCCTGCCAAAACATAGAAAAAGAGATCAGAGCATCTAGGGTGGTTCTATCACCCTTTTATCCATATATAAAATCCAAAATAAAAACTAATCTAGAAAAGAAAAAAAATTGACATTTTTTCAAAAATTTATAAACTAAGCATGAAATCAATATGCAAGTAGAGAAAAATGAAATGCATATAAAATAATATGATAAATAAAGATGCAAATTAAAGGAAATAAATATGACCTACCTACTTACTTGGAGCATCGGCCCTGAAGAAGTCATGTGCCACCTTGGAAATAATGTTTGAGGAGAGATCCATTTACTAGTAGTGGCATTCTCTTCCCTTCTGTCATGGATAAGTAGAAAGAGTCTAGCCCAGACACTTACTCTATTTATTGGTAGTGGCATCTTCCTCCCTTATGTCATGGATAAGTAGAAAGAGTCTGGCCTAGACACTTATTGTCTTTGTCTTTCCTTCCGATGAAAATTTCCTTTCATTTTCTCTTGATTCCTTGCCATTTGATCGAAGGCCATTCTTTGAGTTTCATCCAATTCCACGGGTTGATCAATTCACCCTTGCAATGATTCTTTATCTATACTGAATTGTTGGGCTATTTGTAAGACTGGAATTTTTATATTTATAGGCAAGCAAGCTTCTAACCCATACACCAACTCAAAAGGAGTTATTCTGGTGGAAGTCTTGGTGGTCGTGCAGTTGTCCCATAGGGCATACTTAATTTTCTTGTCCTAATTCTTCTTGTTTTCCCCAACAATATTTTTCACAATGTTCATAATGTTTTTGTTGATGGATTCCTCCAACCCATTCCCTTGAGGATAATAATTTGAAGAATGTGATAAAACAATCCCATACTTGAAGCAAAATTCACTGAGTGGCATTGAGATAAAGGATTTGGTGTTGTCAGTGGTTATCTTAGCAGGGACACCAAATCTAGTAATAATGTTTTCCTCAAGTAATTTTATCATGACTTCTTCTGTTTCTTTCTTTATTGGGATATATTCCACCCATCTAGTGAAGTAATCAGTAGCATTCAAAATCCATTAGTGTCTATTACTAGAGTTGTCTTTGAATTCACCAATGAAATCCAATCACCATTGTTGAAAGGGTGCTTCCACAATGACTGGATTAAGGGGGAGGGTAGGAAGGCAATGTTTTCCGGTAAAAAATTGACATGGTTGACAAGATATAACATATCAATGTGTGTCAGAGAAAATAGTAGGTCAATAGTATCTCGCTCTCAAAATATCATGGGCAGTGGTGCGTGCTACAAAATGGTCTCCACAATGTCCTGCATGAAGGTCGGTCATTAACATATCAACTTCTTCTTTATCAACACATCTGAGGATCACCCCATATGGGTTCCTCCACTCGAGACCATTCTCTATTAGGAAATACTTCATAGCTTTGAGTCTTAGAAATCCTCTTTTATGTTTAACTAAATGATCAGGGCATGTGAGGTTTTTCAAGTAATAAATGATATCTTAATACCAATCATTATTATCAATCTCACTTATGACAATGTTGACTTGTTCCTTCTCTCCTACCTCAATGGCCTCTTGATTTATTTATATCATCATTTTTTCCAACCCTTTTCCTTTAATTATCTTGGTTGGCTTGATCTCTGAATCGTATTATTGTATTTGTGACACCCACTTTCTTCTTGATCCAATGAAATCGTGTTGTGACAAAACGTCCTTCACAGAGGGGTAGAGGATAAAGGCTCTTATCTTGTTGTATCCCACATAAGTTTGAAAGTGTTTGAGAGACTTGACTAGAGCATAAGCATGTTTTTTTGTAATGGTGTAATTCAATTATGATTCTATAAGATTTTTTCTCATGAAAGCAATTGATTGTTCATCCCCTTGATCATTCTTTTGTAATAATACCCCTGCAATGGTATCCTTTGAAGAAAAAGAAAAATTGATGAAGTATTTAGAAAAAGTTGGGCTAACCAAGACTGGTGCAACAATTATTTCTTCTTTGATACATTGAAAGGGTAGCTTACCTTCACTTTCCCATTCAAAACAGGCATCCTTTTTTAGTAAATTTTTGAGGGGTTTAACAAATTCAACAAAGTTTGGAATGAATCTTATGATAAGGTCAATATGACCAAATAAGGATTGCAGGGATTTCTTGTCCTTAGGGAGAGGCATTTTCTTGATGGATTGAACCCTAGCAGGGTCTATCGTGATTCTATATTTAGAAATAATATGGCCTGGTAACCTACCCTTATCAACACCAAAAATTGATTTCTTAGGGTTAAGAGAAATGCCATACTCCCTACAAATTTGGAAGATAGTTATTAAGTGTTGGATATGTTGTTCCCTCTTTTTAGAGATGGTGGTCAAATCATGTTGATATATATCTATAAAAAATTTTATTAGATCTATGAAATCATAGCCCATGGCACGTTGAAAAGTAACCCTTGCATTGGTGAGTCCATAAGGAATTCTTAAATACTTGTAGGTTCCACAAGGGGTGGTAAAAGAATTTTTTAGTTGATCATACTTCTTTACTAAAACTTGATTATATCCTGAGAATCTGTCAAGCATGGACATCATCTCTACAAATGTGACCCTTTGCAAAAGGTATTCCATGTTTGGTAGAGGATAATTGCCTTTAAGCGAAGTCTGGTTTAAATTTCTAAAGTCTACACATATTATGATTTCACCAATATTTTTCCTTACAATAACTAGATTAGATAACCATGATGAATATCTGATAGGATCAATTATTCTTGCCTCAACCATATTTTGTAACTCCTTTTGTACTTGTGGGGCAACCTTTGGTTTCATCTGCCTAAGTTTCTATCTGAAGGGATTTGTACCATCAATGAGGGGAATAATGTGTTGTATGACGTCTTATCAATAAGTATTTATATATTTGTAATACCAAGAGAAGACATCTTTTAAATCTCTTATAAGGGAAATCAACTTTTCCCTTTCATCAATTGTTGTTCCTTTACCAAATTTAACTAATTTCAGGGATTCCTTAGTTCCAATGTTGAATTCAATAATCTCGTCACTGATTTTGTTCGAAGAATTCCCTTTATACATATAATTTCGATCAAAAATATTTTCTAAAGGAACAATACCTTTGGGTAGGGGTCTCTCAGCTACATCGATGATCTCAGTATTTTCTCTCTCAGCCAATAGGTTTATTTGGGCTTTAGAGAACTCTCCATTTTGGATAAAGTGAAGAAGTTGATTGTCATCATAAAAAACTTGCCAATGTTCTAAGTTTTCAGGTAACGAGGGTCTGAAATTTACTTCTACCTTGTAAAGGTCGATTTCTTTGAAAAGTTGTAGGGTTGAAGTGGAGACGGCAAGGTTGTCTTCCTAATGATTCTCTTCTCTAGGGATGGCCTCAATGGAAAAGTTGTCAAAATTCTTTATGGAATCCCATACATCATCCATGTATTGTTTCAACCTTGAGTTTTTAGCATCCAACTTCTTATTGACTTGTGAACAATTAGGTCGGAATCCCCTTTTACATATAGGGTCTTAATGTTCATATTGATGGCTAGGTTAATGCCTAAGATAAGGGATTTGTACTCGAAAATGTTGTTTGTGTACTTGAACTCGAGTCTGTATGACAAAAGGGTAGTCTCGTTATCTGATGATCTTAAGACTATCCCCGCGCCTGAGCCTATGCTTGAGTGTGCACCATAAAAATATAGACCCCAAGATCCTTCCCTCTTTTCTTCATCAATGAAAAGAGATTTTTACAAAACAAAAGTGATGTCAATTCCTTCTTCTAGAACTCGATGGTTCATCTTGACATGATCCACAATTTTTTCATTTTTGGTCTTATCTAGGGAAGAAGATTTCTCTTCACCTTTGATGACTTTAACTTTCATTTCTATGTGAGGTTCCGCCAAGACTTGTTGAACGTGTTGCCAGAACTCTTTTTTAGCTTGTTCTGCTTCTTTTTTTCTTTCAAAGTCCAAGATCTTACTTGGTGAGGATGGTGCTTTTCCTAGTGTTAACTCCTTTTCTTCTACTAAAATTTTAGTCATGAGACAAGATTCCCTTTCAACTGCTTTTTCTCGTTCCTCTTGCAGGTGAGTTATGATGTATGAGGGAAAGTTCAGTGAGATAAATTCATTGATATGGTTAATCTGAAGAGTCTCTTTAAGAAATTCTTGTTCTTGTAAAGGATAAGAAGCTAAGTTTTCTTCTGTTTCACATGATCTCTCTTGAGCCTCAAACAAAGTGGTAGGGTGTCTCCCAATCAAAACCCCATATGAATATTTCATGGTTGATATATAAGATTTGAGAATGGTAGCCTTGGAAGGTATTAACTCCCAAGGAAAACATCTTACGAGGGTGTTAAATCTATCATTTAAATCCTTTATATTCTCCCATGACTTTATCTTGCAACTATGGAGATGACTAAACAAGGATTGGTAATCTCTCCTTTTTCCAAATCTTTCGGTGAAAATATCTTGAAATAGGTTCCAATTTTTTATTGTTCCTGGGGAAATACTATCAAACTAATCCTTGACCCTTCCAAAAAAAGTGTAAGAAAATAGATTCATCGGGACATTCTCATGTTGGTCATAAGACTCTAGATTGCGTAGGAAAAAATATAAGTTCAAGTGTAGTGGGACCCTCTCCCGAAAAGATGGGCAACCACTCCTTGAAGTCCTTTAGGAGTTTATGAGGAGATCCAAGGATCTTTGTTACATCCAAAGGTTTGTGCACCTCTTTGGCCTGTAGGTTCCATGTAGTATTTAGCAAGGTGGGTATGGGTGAGCATGAAGGCATGGAGGTAGTAGGTGAGGATGAAGGGCTAGGAGAAGTAGATGAACAACCATGGGGGATGGAAGAAGTTGGGGGTTAATAATTTTTGGGTAAGTTTTTATGGCCCTTGGGAGGTTGTTTCTTTGGGGTCTGGTAATGCTGCTTTTGAGTGTATCCCATGGTGGAGTTTCCAAGTGAGATTCATTGCAATCTCACTAAGAAAGGTGGAAAGGGAACGTCTCTTGGGTGGAGTTGTCAGGAAATCTATAGGAAAGGCTTTGGGATAGCTTGCCAAAGTGTCATTAGGGTTTTGAAGAGGATTCAAAATCCTCCCCAGGAACAGTGCCAAAATGTTATCACACAAGTTGTAGGTTGGGAAAATCCCAACCCAACCACCAAGTAGTGATAACTTAAGGGACACTATACCCAATGTCACCTTGATATAGGTCCCACACTTCAAGGGTAACTAGGTCACTCTAAGGAGGCGATCTTGGTGAACTTAGGGGGAAAGGGGTGTGAAAATGAAAATGGAAAGAGTGAAGCCCCTACAAGTCAATATTCTATATGGAAATGGAAGGTTGATAATGAGTCTTAGATTGTCTTGAGGTTGCCAAATATTTGTATGAATTGTCGAGAAATTAGTACCTACCTGAGACACAATGAAAACCATCATGCAATATAATATGTTAGTTGGATAAAAAAGTTAGGCTTGTTGTCCCTAATTTGTAGTAATAGATAAAAATATATATCAGTGAAGAAACAAGTATTAGAGTTTCTAACAAGTTGTTAAAAGTCCAATTAAATGTGCTTAAAACAAAGTAGATAAACACTAGAGAATTTCACGATCTATAGCATGAGACTTTAGCAATGAGTTATGGTTGTAATAAAAGATGTATGCAGAAGTATTTTTCAGCCTTATGGTTGTAGGAATTTTTTTGTGAAAACAATGAATCTAACCACCAAAATCCACAAAGAATCCACCCAAAAAATGTACTAAACCAAGTAGAATAAAGTGGCAAACTCTTAGCAACTTTTGGTGGTGAAAATACAAGTTATGAATGACTTTAGGTTAGGGTTCTATAGTGAAATTACCATCCTTATGGTTGTAGCAAACCAAGACTTATTTCAGAAAACCTATCCAATCAAATCAACACTTTGATAGCTCAATAAGTGTGCCTAGGTTAGTAGAAGGTTAGGGCTAGTCTAGGGTTAGTTACCTAGGATTAGTGCAACCCTAGTAGTTGTAAGTTAGTTTTACTATAGTAGTAAGAAATTGTGGTTGAAAGGGGATGCCTCAATGAGGCGAGGTAGCTCAAGGATAGGGGAACAAACCTCAAGTGAGAGAAAACCAAAAGATTGAAATTTCACGTTTACCAATGCAATCATTTATGTCTCCAATGCAACAATTACTGCCTTTAGTTATGGGTTAATGGGGTATTAGATAAAGAGCTAAGGATACTATATTATTGTGGGTATAAATCCTCTTATTCAACAAGGCAATTAACCTAGTTAAGGCTTGAAATTAAGGGGTGTATATCCTTATAATTCCTTAACCAAAAAAATTGCAAATAATTTTCGAAGCTTAAAAATTATGGTGGAAACTAGGATAGGGGTGTATGTGCTTATACTCCCTATATAGCCTTAGCTAAAAAAACCTTAACTTGAATTAGCAATGATAATAACAAAGTGAAGAACCATACAAATCCAAGAAAATTCTTTAACATGCCAATGTAAACAACCACAATAAGATAGAAGTGACCTCCACGAGATAGTGCATCATCAACATCACCACCATAACCAAATAAACCATTCCATAACACAAGAGACAAGAACAAATCCAAAGGTATGAAAATTTAAGTCATGTACTTCTCACAATGGGAGAGTTATGTTAAAATGAGATTATATGATCTCTTATTTATACAAAATGTCACTAAGATAGTTTCTCCACATAAATTAGGGTAAAACACAATACTAGGGGTCAACAACCCTAATATTTCCCCTTTACAAAGATAATAATCAAAAAAGTCACTTTAATTTCACTTTTGCACAAAGAAAACCCTAAAATGAAGGTCACATCTCCCTTTTAGGGGATGTTTTTCCTCTTTGACCAAGTCATTAGAGTTGTATTAGCATGGTTAGGCCTCTAAATGCCACTAGTCAACAATACACATCCTCTTCTTCATGATCAAAAATTTCTTTCATGAAGCAGTCCACTCGTCCATGTCTCACCACCAAACCCTAGCCCCCAAGGATGGCGTCAAGCCTTAAAAGGTGACATTTTTCCTCCCCTAGAAAAATTGTTTGGCATGTGAAGGTTGGGATAGGTATTCCACATCATCTTCTAGGTCTCCAAAACTTTTTCTCTTTGATCCAACATGTGGACCCATGACATCCAACCTGTGGGCTTGTAGCCCTAAGGAAGCCCAAGGTAGGCTTGTGCTTCCAAAACTGTCCACCAACTAGGTCTTGCAAAGACAAGTAAGCATTCCCTCCAAGGATCTCAAGTCATAGCATCATGATAAGTAAATCAAATCAATAAATGAGCCACCTAAGCATGTGCATCAAATATTAACCTATCAAACAATTAATCACTCAAATACATTATGTGACTTTCCAAACTTAGATATGGGAGGGACGACGAGGTGTCTTATTGGGTAGATCTTGCCCTAGGTCAAGGAGTGTTTCCAAGAGATCCCTCTCTAAGCGATGTAAATTGGGTGAAGTGGTTAAGGGTCAAGACTCAATGGTCATGGGTTTCATGACATACAAGGGGTTTTAGTGTCTCACTCATGGGTTACTTTGTACAGGGTGTGTGGCACCTTCGTTTGCAATGAAATTTTTCCAAGCCCACAGTTTTACCATTCTTTGTTTCTTTCAAATTCTAGGGACAAGTTGAAGGCCACTGTCTTGGAATGATGTCCAAATAATGACAATGTCACTCACAAATACCTAGTGGAAATGAGAAGACTGGCTCATGATGAAAGCCCCTTTCTCTCAACCATACAACTGAGAGCCATTACCCTGGCTTGGTGACTTTTGAGATCAATTCGTGCTTCCGAAATTTCCTTCCACTTTCTTTTTTCCCGACTTATTTTTTCCATTTATTTTCCCTCTTCTGTACTTTTCTTTTATTTCCCTTTTCCTTTATTCCCTTCTTTTATCCCTTTCTATTTACCATACTTAGTCATATTTTAGAAATCGATGAATTCACGAGAATGGCGGGCCTTCATCCCCCATCCATTTTCCTATGTCACTAGTTCGACCAACCACCCTACTGTATTATACTTATCCATTTAAAAAAAAACTTTGTGGGTTGGCGGAGTTGAGCTTTCATATTCCAAATTCTGTGATCTCCACTTTGCACTTAAAATTTCGTGATCCTCATTTTAACCAATCAGACTTGTCGCAGGTATTGATTCCCTAAAATATTTTTATTTATCCTGCATGCAAGTTCGACTGACCACTTTTCTACATTTTAAATTATTTTTGACCATCCACAACCGCAGGTTGGTGGGTTCATGAAAAAACTTCATATTCAAAACTACTCTTGTATATCCCCGCCATTCTCACACTTTTTCCAATATGCATTGAATGTTGTTTAATGCTAACAACTAATTGTGCATGCTTCAAAGTGATTGTCATTAATAGAAAAATACTCAAGGACATTATTCATTAAATTGCATTAATTCTCCAATTTCCAAAGGACTATATTATTTTCATCTCTCCGAAAAGATTTATTTCAAGTTACTATTCAACTGAAAAATAATCATGTCAACCTAATGGAAACAACAACTAGACAACACTTCTATTGAGATACTTTGAATATTTTTGGTCGTGAAGATCATAAATTTCAGTTGTCCAAAGCATATTCATATTATTCATCTCCTACTACATAAAAATACGTAATCTGGGCATCTGGAATTGCTCACGCAGGGTGTGTTCCTGAGGCATTTGACTGCAAAGAAATTGTTGCATGGTGCATTGAGAAGTACGTGTTGAGCCAAAGAATTATACAACTCCAAGATCATTCCCCCATTTCCTTTCACCACATTTGTTTCGCAAGATGTTTAAGATTCCAGAGCCAACACTTACCTTCAAAGGAGAAGACTACAAAGATTTTCTAAAGAAACATAAATAAAATTGACGAGTTTGCAAGCCATTTCAATAACGTGAGCCTAAAATATGTTGAAAATATCAAGGGATTTGATCCTAAAAATTTTTTTGTGGAACACATACTTTTGGTAGGATTCAATAACTCGTTCATTCATACTACCTTGAATGAAGAAGAAGAATAAGGTAACAACCAAAGTACTCATGTACTTGAGCCTAGTGACCTAGAAACATAATTAAGCACTAACGAGTTGTATAAGAAAAAGGGAAAAGGTCCCAGTGAAAGGAGCACCCAGTCTCCAGTTGTTACTCTCAAAACTACCACATCCCAGAGCAATGCTCCAATGGCTCACCCAAATAGAAATATTTCTAACAGGAGTTCAAGTTGTGGAGGAGAGAAGAAATCCCGCCCCTCGCCCCCTCCCCCTGGGAAAATTGAGAATTCGCATAAATTGCTTGTAAGAAAGAAAAGGAAAAATTTAATACAAGAGGAAGAGGACAGCCTCATAGAAAATGACATCCAAAGATTTTCTCTGGATGACATGGAGCTGGAGTTGGATATTGAGAAAATATTTCCAGTGATGGAACAACCAGAAATTGTAACTCAAAAAAATGTTTTATTGGAAGTTGTTGCAAATGAGATTTTTAGGGAAGAGGAATTCTTCACTTTTCAAGGTGTTATTTTTTATAAGGAGTCTAAAAAATTGATTGTGGAAAGAGGTGATCAGAAAAATAAAAAAGGAAAATCTCACTTAGAGGTTGACTTGAAAAACATGTGGCTATCCCAAATCTCTAAAATTCACAAGACAACCAGTGATGCTCTTAAAAATTCCATTGACGGGTTGGAAGATGGAAATTCCAAGCTAAAAGAATGGATCAAAGAGTTGGAGAGTGCCTTAATGCCTCCTCCAATCTTGGAAAATCCTTTGTCAATGATCAAGCCAACAACACCTACCATTAAGTTGAAAGGATCTTCAATCCTACTCATAGCGGTTAGGATTTATGTACAAAAAAATATTAAGAAGATAATGTCACTAATAACAGAAGCATGAGAGGTTTCAAAAAACATTGTTTCTTTTGGCTCAAGGGCACACACTTTCCATAAATATCTGCAAGCTGAGATAAAAAACAGAGAAGGTTTCTACATTGATTTTGTATTACCATTTGGAATTAAATTCTCAAACATGATGAAATTGAGAAGAAGAGAGGATGCTTTTCCTTCCCCAAGTCGAATAAAATAGTTAAATGCTTACTGGAAGGAAAAGATTAAAAATTTGAGTAACATTGTTCAAGCATGCAGCGAAGCCATCCTGAAAAGAGAAGAAATGTTCAAGAGACTCATGAAGATAGATCTAGAAGGAGGTACTAATGAAGTACAAGACCCTAAATTAATTCTCAACTCAATTTTTATAACAAAGTAACAATTTGAAAAACAAGTTGCGATATTCAAAGGGTTATCAATTGAAAATTTTTATGGCATACTCGAATATAATGAAGATGAAATAGACAATTGGCTAGTTGATTATTCCGTGAAAAATCAAGATATTGAGGAAGCAGTACATGGTATTTATCTTGACTTAAGAGACTTGGAAGGTGAGTTATTCAACATTAAAATATGGCATGAAATAAATGTCGCACCAATGAAAAGTTATATTGAAAATTGGTTCGGAAAGACAATTGACAAATTAACCGAAGAAAGGCAAGAAACAGTTGAGACGGTTCCTATGATCGTCAATGAAGATAATAAAATGAAAGCAACAAGAAAGTGAAAAGACACAAGATACCATCATAGTAAGTTCATGATGATCATAACTTTCTTTCTTTATCAGGTTTTCATCCAATTACTTCGCTTCTTTAACTAGAAAGGTTTAACCAAAATCTGATAACTTCTCTCTGTCTTCTTTCTAGGTCTTGCTACTCTGTCATCGCCTACAATCCTCCTTATACAACTTACTTCTTGTTCATATTTTATTTATGGTTCGCGGGAGACTCAATCCCATTCCTAAGGAAACATGCATTTAAATTCCAAGGCTTTGTAACAAACTATATATTTTTCATAAATCCCAAGAGAACTATTTTGGGATCAATTTTGACTGTACTTTGTAACTCTTAGTTTTGAGTATAAAGTATTTGATATTGATCTATCATTATATTTATTTGATCTCTCCATGTTTTTACTCTATTAAATTTATCTTATGCATTCAAACCATCTTCTTTTATTTTATGTGATTGTTAAGAACCAAATACCCGAATACAAAATATCACAATAGATCCAAAGATATCTGAATACAATCACCACACAAGATATATGAAATCATATATAAAACCACAACTTTATTATATCAAACCCTTGAGGTAGGGAAACACCGTACAATGGATCCTATTATGGAAGGGATCATTTCCTGTTCACTTGTCTCTTCGAGGGGGCAACCTCCCAATGAGCTTCAGCTCCAAATACAATAATTCTCTTTATGTCTCATTACATTGCTTGAACCCCTTTATATAGTGTTACCATCACCTAAAAATATTCTAGAGGAGGAATCTTCTAGAAGTAGAACATTCTAAGAATTTCTCTTACATTTATTATATCTAATTACCCATTTATTATATCTAACTACCATAGTGGGTCTTATTTAATAATATAGTGGACCTAGTCCACCTTACATTGAATGACCTCCACTATTGTCACTATGGGCCCTCTGGGCACCCCCACTACCTCTCTATCTACCTTACATTCCATCCATCTTATGAAAGCGTTGTCCTCAATGCTTGATGTACAACCATATACCAGGGCCCCATGAATAATTGTGGACCATAATGTTGAAGAAGACTAAAGAACCAAGATCCCATGTAGAAAGGAAATCCACCATGTTGAAGTAGTTCAACCACCATTGTAAGCCTGGGTCCCATGTCCAAGTGCTCATGTGAACTCCTCGTGGAAGATTTTGGAACCCAATAACCAACTCCAAATGATGCTCCAAAGACTGAGACCTATCATGTGGATCCAAATAAGAAGTTTCATCCGCATAGTGGAAAAGGGTCGTAGCAGAATATGAAAGGAATAATACCACTGTCGAATATGAAAGATGGACACTGGTAATAATCATTAGCTCTCGATTTATCACATTATTTCTCTCTACAGAAGGTGGATTAGATTCATCAAATAAAATATGAAAGTGGTTGTCATCCAGAAATGACAACTATCCATATACCAATCATCACAATCGGCCTCAAAATCATATCAAGCATATATTTCTTGATTATATTCATTCCTGAGGCCCTCCATAAGAAATCTCTCCTACATGTTATTCAATGAATCTTGAATACTACAAAAACTATCATTGAGGTCGTCTGTGACGCCGTCTGTGAGACCATGTACCAATGCATCCAATCTGTCATCCAATGTGTGAAACAATTGGGCTTTAAATGATTCAAAAATTTCTTTCAGGGTTTGAGAGGAAATATCCATCTGAGCACCCTATGAACTCTTCGGTCCTGTAGCCATCACGAAAAAACCCAAAAAATAGAACAATAACTTACGGCAGAAAATCGCGTTTTTTTCTGAAAAAACTGTTGAATTTAAAATGCTCATAACTTCACTTTCCGGACTCTGTTTCGACTGATTTTTTTTTTTTTGAAATTAGGTGAACTTGTGAGAGGAACTAAGATTTGTAATTTGTTTGGGAAAATTCTGCCTCCAACTGCTATAGAAATAAAAAAAACATCGCGCCGCCGTCCGTGAAAAAAAAACCCTGAAAATTTTCAGATATTAAAACTTCAATATCTTGACTTCCCAGACTCCATTTCGGACGATTTTGTTTTTCAACTTGGGTGTTTTTCTGAGAGGAACTTAGATCTACAACCCCTTTCTGCAAATTTTGCATATAAATATACCAAAAACTTCAAGAATGTCGTGACCCTCTTTTTTTTTCTCCAAAAAATATCTGGAAAAATAAAAAATATTTGTCCACAATGTCTACCCAAGGAAAATGCTCTGATACCACTTGTTAAGAACCAAATACCTGAATACAAAATATCACAATAAATCCAAAGATATCTGAATACAATTATCACACAAGATATATGAAACCATATATAAAACCACAACTTTATTATATCAAACCCTTGAGGTAGGAAAACATCGTACAATGGATCCTATTATGGAAGGGATATTCTCCTGTTCACTTGCCTCTTCGAGGGGGAAACCTCCCAATGAGTTTCAGTTCCAAATACAATAATTATCTTCATGTCTCATTACATTGATTGAACCCCTTTATATAGTGCTACCATCACCTAAGAACATTATAGAGGAGGAATCTTCTAGAAGTAGAATATTCTAAGAATTCCTCTTACATTTATTATATCTAATTACTCATTTATTATATCTAATTACTCATTTATTATATCTAACTACCATAGTTGGCCTTATTTAATAATATAGTGGACCTAGTCCATCTTACATTGAATGACCTCCACTATTATCATTATGGGTCCTCTAGGCCCCCCCACTACCTCTCTAGCTTCCTTACATTACAATATATGGATAAGAACCTGAATAGATTTACAAATATAATCACCACAAATACTGAATACACAATAGATCCACAAAGCAATATAGAAGAAACCACACTTTATTATTACCAAACCCTTGAGGTAGGGCAAAACCATATAATGGATCCTATTATGGAAGGGATCCTCTCCTGTTCACTTGCCTCTTCAAGGGGGCGTCCTCCTAATGAGCATCAGCTCCAAATACAATACTTCTCTTCATATCTCATTACATTGCTTGAACCCCTTTATATAGTGCTACCATCACCTAAGAACATTCTAGAGGAGGAATCTTCTAGAAGTAGAACC